>JAYMTH010002237.1:0-12954 GCA_036897465.1 Pelargonium australe
CCCTCATTTTGGGACAAAAATGAAAATGAAACAAGACACTCATTTTGGGACGGAGGGAGTATGTGACTTGAAAGCTTTCTAGATCAGTTATGTGAAGGATTTTGCAACTTAGGCATCTTCATACAGGTCTCCTCAAGTTGACTTTATCACACAACATGCTGACATGTTGTATTCATCTCAAACTAAGCATCCTTATAAAAAGTACTGAGGAACATCATCATTCAGACAGCTAGAATCTGTTGTCCTTGTCAGCTTACAAGAAAATTGTTTTTCCAAAAATAGATGTAAGACTCTTAATTGGGATGATTTGAAGATAGATTTCTCCATTCTAGAAGGACACTGACAAGAGTTACCTGATAATATGTTTACTATGCTTTCATAAGTAAACTAATCTATTGTTATTGGAGATATGGATTTCACTCTACAACTGTGCATAATTTTTATATTTTGTTCTCAAATTTTAAATCCTCTTATTTTTTGGGTGGTTGAAGAGATGTTCAAGCAAGCAGTATACTTCTCGATGATAAGTTTGAAGTGAGACTTGGAAGTTTGAGTGAGGTTCACTCCCAAGAAGATACTCACCAAAATGTCCTTACAAAGTTGTTGTGGAAGCCACAGTAAGTATTTTATCAGTTATTGATCTTTTGGACGTTTGAGAGCTGTGCTTAATTTTACTATTCTGTGATTCATTCATTTGTGTTGATATTGTTGAATTACATCTATTTCCAGCTTATTGCATGTAATTATCAGAAAACAATATGATTTATCATCAACTCTAGAGAAGCACTACTATATCAGTTTGATGGTTGTTACCATACGAAGATTGTGATTAATATACCTTAAGACACAAATATCTCTTGAATTTTGGCTGCATGAAATCAACTTTGAATTATTGTTTGCTCTTACTTTCTCTGAAAATGACTATAAATGAATTGCCTGCTATCGCTGTTGACGTGTTTCTTCAGGTTCATAATTTATGTTTCTGTTATAGAGTTATAACAAAGTTTTCTTCTTGTGATATGCAGGACCTCCAATCAAGACCCTTCTGGTACGTAAAACTGGCTAGGACCAAGTTTGTTTGTTTTTATTTTGATTTGCAACCCTTCTATGATCTAGCACACTAAGATGAAACAGATTGACTATATATAAAGCTGCATTTGCATATCGTTATGTGAACATGGACATCACTCAATTACCACAGAATGCATTTCACCTCTTACAAGTCGAATGTTTTTGGATATAGAATTGCTTAACGTTTTGTTTCATCTCTTTGGTGATTATCAGGTGCATCGTCAGTGACTTGTGCTTATGACATTTTCTGTTTCGGGAAGGTGCTACTTGAGCTTGTTACAGGCAAGATTGGGATCAGCAAATCAGATGATACCACTACAAGAGAGTGGCTGGACCAAATTCTGCCATATATCAGCATATATGACAAGGAACTAGTAACTAAGATTGTAGACCCGTCTCTGATAGTAGACGAGGATCTATTGGAAGAGGTATGGGCCATGGCGATTGTGGCTAGATCATGCCTCAACCCCAAGCCTTCAAGACGTCCCCTCATGAGATACATCCTGAAAGCACTTGAAAACCCTTTGAAAGTGGTGAGAGAGGATAGTTCCCACTCGGGAAGGCTGCGCACAGCTTCATCGAGGAGATCTTGGAGCGCTGCTTTCTTTGGTAGTTGGCGACAAAGCTCAATAGAGAGCTCCAATGTCCCGGGCCATAGAGATAGCCTCAGCTGCTCAAGACAACCGGGAAGGATAGGCTCTTATGAAAGTGGTGGAGTTGATCACTCGTCCTCACGTAAAAGGCTATCCAATGAAATCTTCCCCGAACCAGTTGAAATGCAAGACATAGAGAGGCAAGATGAGCACTGACATGACAAATGAACCTATGCTCTTCGCGCTCTGCTCAGCAGCATCCCCAAAACCTCGACCCTTTTCATAGCCTCTCGTACGGGTCAGATGTCATTCGATGAAAGATTATACGACAAGGTTGATACGGGTGAAGCTAAATGCACAGTCTGTCATGTAAAAGAGAGGAAGGAGGTAGTATAGGTATTGAGAGCTTGTTTACTGTCAAAACAAGCATTGAGTTTCTATGTAATTGTTAGTTTTCCACAGATCCCATTTGTGAAATATAAATTTATAAAAGATGAGTGCCTGTTCCCTCTTGAGGCACTATACTTTGCTGCAGAAGCTTGATTTCTCATCAAGAACTGAAATTTTAGCTATACTCAGCTCAACAAACAATGACACAAAACACTAATGTAAACAACATTGTAAATTACAAAACCATATATCTGCATAGCCTAGGCCTAGCTCCTAAGTAGTGGGTGAGAACACAAATTTAATATGCATGGCCATATAAATATATATATGGCCACATTCATTTGTCACCTTTACTACATCTATATATATACATACATATATATTTATTTATAGATGTAGTAAAGGTGACAAATGAATGAGCTGTGGTGGTGACATCTACCAAAAACCAGAAGAGATGAATTGATTCATGGGCATGGAGGTTCCACTATGTTTACTTCCCTCTCCAGAAAAGAACCAACCATCCTTTAACATCTACACATCCATTAAATACATATACACAATTAAAGCAAATGAAATGAATGAGACTAATAAAAGTTGCAAAAATAAAATAAAATATATATAATTTTTTTGTTTGCAGGAAAATGTAATGGAAAGCCTCTTTGCCAGTTGGGTGTAAAAACAACACTGAGAAAGCAATAAAATTGGGGATGCCATTATTGGGCTTTAGAGCCATCTCTAGCTATATATGTACAGATCCATGTAGATGTAGGCTTTGCCAGTTCATGGCTATATAGATAGAAAATAAATACAGCTAACTGGTAAGTGGTTAAATTGCACGTGCCTAATTAAGCTGTGATTAATGGTGTAGTGCAATACAAAAATATAAATAATGTGGTTCAAGCAGTCCCACATCGGTGAGACAGAGCAATAAGTAACTGAAACAAGGATATAAATAGAGACGGAATGGTTTGATGGTAATTAATTACTTAGGCTGTCAGCGACCTCCATTGCACTTTGGAGGGGTGCTGCCCTAAGGTCTGCCCAAGTGGCAGCTCCTACGTCATAATTTGTGCTTGTCTTTTAAGATTTCTCTTTTTTCGGTTTTTATGTTTAAATTGTGTCGTCGTCTTAAACTACGCCATCAGTAAGATTGTGATATTTGATTTCTTGTTAAAATGCATTTTGCTCGACTCACAAATAAGATTGTGATATTTGATTTCTTGTTAAAATGCATTTTGCTCGACTCACAAATTCATTTAGATAGTTAAAAAGCTTACCATAGAGTAGTCAATTGTTAACTAATTGACGGTGTAATAAATGGAATGAACTCTCTCCAAACCATAGAGTAGTCAATTGTTCGAAAAATTATTTCAGGTGTGCCAACTGAAATAAAAGCTTACCATAAAAAATAATTATCCCTAAAATTTGTTAGACTTAAATTATTTTTTTCTAAATAAAGAAAATGTACTACAGTGTAGTAATTGGATAAATGTACTACAGTGTAGTAATTGGATAATTACCCGAGTAATACCTAAACTAATTATAGTACTGGTACTGGATTCTCACCTTTACTCGTGTTGTGCTATTATAATTAACAGATACTATTTGCATGAATTATTTTTGAGTAAAACAGCAGCATATCATTAGCTATTAACAACAAGCATACAAAAGTTGGGATAGTTTTGAAGTTCCTTGTATACCACAAACAGAAAGTAAGTGAGCCTGCTCTATTTGCTGCCTAGGTATCAAATACACTAACAACTATATATTAGCTGATTACAGATAACAGTGGAATTGTGATTCCGGAAACATTCAGAGCGTAAGGATGTCAAATTCGTGGGGCATGAAGTCTTCACTGGGTCGGTAATATTTGTTTGGGGAGTATAGGCCTAGGTTCGACACTTGCCCACTGTACAGGCACGCAAATCTCTCCACCTGCAACATCCAAAATAATAACATGCCTCAACCTTAACCATCTATGTGCCTCTTTTTAACAATCCAACAAACTCAGTAAAATGAAATTGAACTACCTGGTGCGCAAATCGAGAGTTTTGATAACCCGTCTTCATTAGCTGTCCCCAGACTTTGTGGAACTATACTTGTCACGGGAACTCAAGTTAATTATCATCGATCCTCGCTAAAAATTACTAATTTGATACATTTCAAATTCAAAAATAGTTTTCTACCTTCTGGTGATGTTCTCGTTGAGCTTGTTGGTGACTTGATCGCACTTGCTCACTTTCAGTCTATCAAATGAAACATTTGAATACATTACATCATTGTAGTACCTCAAAATACAAACTGATTGTTGTATTCAGCTTTCTAACCTCCAATTGACTTAATCTAGACGATAATGTCAGTTTCTCATCAACACTAAGATCTTCACACCTGTAAAGGTAAAGAAGCGTAGGAAATTATATTATAGTTTCATAGATTAGCAGGAATACTTATAACACAAGAGAATGGTATTCTAGATTGATACTTAAAAGACCACTTTGAATGATGTATTTGGTCTTCAATGAGATCCCGCTTATTCCTCAGTGACCGAAGTTGCTGCATCAAGTTACTCGTATCAGTCGCACAAAAAGTTGTGAATAATTAAGATTGTTATGCAATTGTCAAGGGACTATGGAGAGGTAATTACTCTCCAAATCTGGGTGCAATGTTGGGACATAAAATCAAACTCTATTTGCAACTCACAAATGCTACAATATCCATAATCATGTGCACATCAATTTCAGGTGATAAGAATAATAATTTGAGAAGCGAAGATACTGCTTAGATGAAAAAAATATTCAGTTTATCAACTGATTCTGAAACTTATCCGTAGATTTTAAAAATCTCAATGTACTTGATAATGATGAGATAAATTGACAAGTAAGAAGTTTTATAACTACCTTTCGAGTATCCCTCAGTTCAAAGAGTAGCTGAACCTCTCTCTCAAGCTCTGGGACGACAAGCATTGTTCTCCAACCTGATCATATGAACAAACCAAAATAATTAGATAGTAGCACACACATACTGATTTAATTGTAACAATTAGGAAGACTGAAAAAATAATAAAACAAATAAAAAAAAGTATCCAACTTAAAATAGAAATCTAATGCAAAACCAGTTACAGTGCTAGCTAGAAAGTACTAAAGGTATGAAAACAATAAAATTATTTGGCATATATTTAAATAGCAAGTCCATCCTACTAATGGTCCAGGTGGCATATAGTAGAGCATGCTTGAAAGTCAATATTTCAGTTCCCTGATGATTACCAATCCCTAATCTGACCTTTCAGACTACCAAAACATAATGAGTTCTGTAATGACAAGTACTCTTATATAATCTCCTATCTCAACTCTTTTCATCATTTTGGTTTCTTATTTTAAACTGGATCCTGCTTCAAAAGCAAAACACTGTGATCTACAACTAAAATTTAGATGAAACGGAGTCAATCTAACAGTCTTAATAATGCAGGACCACTTAAGAGCCTAGACATGTACTCTAGGTGTTAGATCATTATTAGAGTATTTAAATTAATTGGGGTGTATTTCAGCTATTCATGCTTTCAGAACTTATCAATATATAACCTACTTGCGTTATTATTCAGAGGTAGACTTAATTACTAAATACACTAGTTGCTGAATTTTCTCCCACTTTCTCTTGAATTTCTGTTCTCCTTGTGTTTGTCACTTTGTCCTACATCAATATGGTATGAAACCATAATCCAGGACATCAATTTGAACCAACATTTCACCTTTCAGCTTACCTAAACACTAAACAATTTAGATACTCTAATATCAACCCTAAAAACCTAAACCTACACCTAGTGTACACCTCAGATTGGTCCTTAAGTGGTCCCGTGTCATTCTATGTCGACAAATGGTGTTTTGCAGGTTATGCTGAGCCAAAGGCTCCATCTCCTCCATAGCGAACAGAGAAGGTGGAAGTCAGCGTAGGGGATGAGATTTGTTGCTACATTATTCAGATTGTGGAGGTTATCATCTATTAAGCTCAATGCAGGGGAAGACCACCATCTGATACTACTAGGATTCCAATGGACCTGCGTGATCTAGACCACCATATGACGATGCAGTTACACGTGTACTCTAGGTATTGGAGCCGTTATTAGAGAATTTAAACACTTTACGGTTTATTTGAGCTATTCTTACTTTGGATTTATTTCATCTATAAATAACCTACTGGGCTACTATGTTAAAGTTAAACTTTGGAGGCAAACTTCATTATCGAATAAACATATTCCTAATTTTCTCCCCTTTCAACCTTTCTCCATTTCTCTTTAATGTTGATGTTCCTTGTGTTTGTCCTACATAGTCGAGTCTAGATTCAAGAGTCATAATACTAATGATACATCATACGAACATAAAATATCATTAAACTTGACATGAAACTGCTTGTAGGAAGAGGGAAATCAGAGATAAGAATGTCCTACCAAGAACCTTTTTGCTGCGCAGAATGTCCCCATATATATGATCACCGACATAAAGAACCTACTAAGAATGTACAGCATATTAAAATCACATAGAAGATTGGTACTAGAAGTCATTCGTCATATTCTACTTGAAGCAATTACTTTCTCAACCATTACTACTCTGTAAGTGGACACAAATCAAGAGAGTTACAATTCTTCTAAGGGAGGACTAGTACATAGACTCTGTTACACAATATATGGGGAGTGTTGAACTTTACTCCAACCCAAAAACTTAAGCTATTAGGTGGACGGGCCAACAAATATACCAAGTGGTCTCAAACTTCTCATTCTTTTAGTGTGGGATACTTTTAACACCCCCTCACGTACATGCCAAACAACAAATGAGCCTTGCACAGTTGCACATGGACCAAGAATTAACATGGAGTCAACACAAGTGGGCCACTAGGCCCATGCCAAATCAGGTATAATATTATGTTAAACTTTACTCCAACCCAGAGCGACAGGTGAGAAAACTAAAGAAACTACATGGGATGAAATTCTTTCAATAAATGACTTTCGTGAACCCATACAACATATATTAAAAACATTATATTACTGACCAATGAGTCAATGACATCAGAAAACCAGGAAAAAAAAAAAAAAAAATCACCTGTGCGCTAAACTTTTTTGAAAGTAGTTTATGTAAATGAGCGACGTTCCCTCCCTGTAAAGAAAAGTTGAATGTAAATAATTCAATTATTACAGCGGCTGAGTGGCAATACATGCAATTTATTTCACATTCAATATCAGTGAATTCTTTTATCTATAGGACGATGCTCAAATATACCTGAAAGACTTTACAAGTATTCTTGAGCCCCTTTAGTGATAATCTTGGTAAAGTATCTCCTACCTTCACAATTGAAGATAAGATGAATGAAAAAAGAGAGTTCCTGTATAAGTGGCTTCATGCAAGAGAATGAAGCATCAGAGGAGCACAGACCTGAGGCATAGGAGTGCCATTATCTGTATTAATTAGCATCCCAGACTCAGGCTCAACTTCAAAAAGATTAGCACGATTCTCTTCATGAAAAAATCCTGGTTTTGCACTGTAAATGCATAGGTGCATCATTAAAATAATAATGAAAGAGCTAGGCATGAGACATCCTATTGACATCACATTGAATGTTCATCAAGTGATATCAAAGTCTATAACCACACTGAAGACCGAGTAAAATAATATTACTTCAAATACAAGTAAGAAAAGGTTTATAAATCATAGAAGCACTGGTTACTTCACTGTTGATAGCAATAAAATTTCAGAAGATGCCTCGAAGAAAGATCCTTAATCTCATTAGTTTATTTTCATCACATTTAGTTATTTCGTTTCTTTTTCTTTCTTTCTTTCATAGTTCATGTTTTTTCTTTCTTTCGAACTCAGTCCTTAACTTTCTCATCTCTAGTTTGTCCCTTTACCTACATAGTTCAACTTAATTTATAATTCCATATCGTCTATGACATTTGTCAGAGGTTTTTTTTGTTTAAGCTTTATATATCTAAATATACTTTTTCCTCTTCTTTTATATTTAGGTTTTTTGTCTCGCTTTTTTTACATGTAGAATAATTGAATTTTACGGTAAACATATCTATAGATGTGGCCAACCCCAAAACCATAAAAATTCAGTCAAGTAATTTACTGGCTCTTGATGTTACTGAGTAACTCCAACTAACATGATGTTCAAGGAAATAATATTATCACCTGCCAGTAATCACAACATCGAAGTACTTTAGCCAATCAAACTTGCAAGTGGCTTGCCCATCTACTGCGTGGCATCCGCAGAGGAAATTCATCACAATGTTTGAATAGTCCCATAAGCTGCAAAGTGTAATGAAGTTTTTCTTATTATGTCTCCTTTAATAATATTTAGAAATCCTCACACAAGCAAAATTCTATGGTTTAAACATGACTGTTAAGGAAGAAACTTGCAAACATGAGAAACAATACTAATATAAAAGCATAGCCGCAACCATTCCCAAACAGTCTTCCCTAATTCGATAAAGCATTTAACAACGAAAAAGAAAGATATCAATACCTGTTTGTAACCAAAAATGTTGAACGACCAGATTCTCTTAGCATTTTGAGCATGGGCAATATTGATGTATCCTCATTAATATACCTAGCAGATAAATTTAAAGAAAAAAGAAGATAAGAAAAGTAAGCTCCTACGAAAAATAAAGACACATTAATGAATCAGTCTAAACAGTAGCAATCAGGTTCGTTATATATTTGTTAAATAAAGCGCTGATAAAAAAATTGATAATAAAGTAAATATCTCATGCCACTGACTTTTTATTAATCACTCTCACTAAAACTGAAAGAACATCAAAGTTAACTAGTAAAGCCTAGAAATTATTACTGATGTTTTCTAAGAAATTAAAAGCAAATTGTGCTTACCTTTCAGGATCCTTTGCCACCATCTGCTTCAAAGTCCCATCACGATGGCACAAGTCTACTGCAGCTCGAACATCTTTGTACATCCGAGAGTAACTAAAAGAACAAGTATTCAAACATTAAAAAGTAAGAGGTTAGAAAGAAGAATTGAAATAAAAATAAATAAATAAACTCAATCAAGCAAACTTGGGATGTTCTATTTAATATTAGATGTTTCTTCATTTGTGAATAAATTAAACAATCCTTAATTTGACAGAAGATTTTAAAGATGACTCAATTCAAATCCAAATAATAAGACTTGCTGCACTGTTTAAGTCAATCTAGCATTTGGCAGGTACACGAATTTCCAGATGTTTTGTTTCTGTCTTATACCTAGGCCACAGCAATGAACTGCCCTCATAAAACAATTGCCACATTTTGGATCAAGTATAAATCGTTGAGGTATGGTTCATCTGCTATACAAACTTAGTTTACCAAAAGGTAAAACTGACTTCTCGCTTCTCAGCAGACCAATGCCCTATGGCACGACATTATCACACACATGTACTTAGGAAAGAAGGTAATGGGTCCAAACCCAATTGGTGGGATTTATGGTTAAGGGTAACCAAGCATCATTGCTCTTTAAAGAAAATAAAATTTAACTTTTCAAGGAGGAATTACCCCAGATCAATCTTTCAAGATTACCATAGTTTAGCTGGCACTCCAGTAAAGTTTTCAACATCTAAGAACAACTAATTTCCTACTCAAACAGACAAACAACTATAGTAATAAATTAATTATTACAAAAATAGCTTATCTCACACTCAATTATTCATGAAATAAATCAAATCTGAACAAACTACCATGGAAAGTCTTATGGCATGCATAAAAGGGTCATTTCATAAGTTGAACTCGTTTGAATATGAACAAAACTTCCATTTTCTCTGTGTAATGTAAAATTGATTAGAGTTGCATACAAGAAAGTTCCTAACATCATTATAAATGGGAACGAAATAATATAAGCCTGGCTGGAAGGCTGTGGTAATTTAAAAAAGGAAAGAAACCTTAAAGAAAATGTGAGTATTTCTTACTCGGCTCCCTTTGGAATTTTTCCAGGATTGTTGTCAAAAAAATCAACAAGCTGGGCAAACAAGTATGCTTCAGCTAGTGAAAAAAGAGTATCAATGAGAGCATAGTCAGGCTCATCAAAAGCATCTCGTATCAGAGTATTCCCATAGGTTGCAACTTTATCATCCTTGGACATCTCTCTGAATCCATGGTAGGCTACTTTCACGTATTTGTGGCGATCCATCTGTTGCACAATTATCCATTCAAATATCTCATCCATGAAACTTCAGTAACAGAATAGAAGATAACAATTAAATCTATATAATTAATTATCCATTAAAATTAAGTTTATAGAAAAATTAAAAATAAATAAATAAATAAGGTCACTACCTTCAAAATATTGCCTCTCTTTTTATCCAGAACCAAGCCTCTGACCATGTACGTCCAATCAAATTTCCATTCCAGCAACTGCAAAATTTTAAGGATTGGGATTTGAGAATGTATTGGTATTACATATTTACACTTATGTAAAAGAAACATTAATTTATACATATGATAGTATGTAAAATTTCCAAGATGATAATAACTAATAAGTGACGGAAAAGAAGACAAACCTCATGAGAATAGCCCAAATCATACACCAACTTTCTGAGTGTCCCTTCATATGCAAGGGTTTCAAAAGTTTCTGGTTTGTATTGTGCCAAAGTATAATCCATGTCAAACCCAACAGCTAATATATTCTTCATATTCAATGATCGGTTGCAAAATATTTGTTTTCCAATATCAATCTTATTTCCTCCTCCTGGAGATGACCAAATGCAAACACAAGGTTTTTGACTGCCATTGTTAGAAGCCACATTTGAACGTGATGTTTTGTCACCTACAACAGTCCCTTGACTCCCCTCCATTGTATAACTGGAAGTAAACTGATTCAATCCTAATAATTAATAAATAGTATAAAGATTAATAAAAATCATGATAGTGGCGAAAAACTTGAAAATGCCTAATTACAAACAAGTGTACATACAAAACACATGCAAATGGAAAGAGCACATAATCCAGTGGTAATTGCAATAAACAAAAATATATAGACATGTCACATGTACCACCAATAGGTTTACACTTCACATGCCTACTTGTAATTTGTATTTTCCTTACAATATCAGCAAATTGTATTTTTTATTTTATTTTTATGATTGCTTACTTTCCTGAATGATCAGTCTCCATATGGAGTTACAATTAATGGTACATCGCAATTATATCATAGCACAAATATGAGCACTTTCATTTATGTTGAGACGTCCGAGATCCTTAATACCTTTAGCTACCAATACAAACATATAATACACATATTAACTATAAGTTCCAAAGATTAATGAGGGAGCATCTAAAGGTGCCCAAATTGATATTGATTATTGAGGGCTCAGCAAGCACATTTCCAGCAAAAATAAAATAAAATAAAATAATTCAATCCGAATGAAAGTGGCAGAAGATGATGTGTCAATCAAATTAAACTCATAAATAAAATGGTACATGAATGCTTTGTAACAGTAGACTAAACATTATATGATCTAAAAATTGCATTTGGAAAGTAAAAACCCAAAAACTGATGTTATCAAATTCTAACACCAGAAGTAACGCATATGCCTGAATTCACAGTGAGTTCAAGTACAACCAACATGCAGAAAAAGAAACCATATATAAAATTGTCCTTCATCGTCTTCCATTGAACATCACTGGCACAAGTTCTCATAATTCAGACAAAAGGGCACATTTGACTAGCTAGTAGCTACAAGTCTTCCTTTACCCCTCAGTTCATCCAATTGTATTTACATTTCAAGTAAAAGTCTTAACAATTAAATAGCATAAACAAAAACAAAAAGCAGTAACTTTATGTGAAACAACTAAAATTTCCAATTTCTCAATCAGACATAAAGAGATTTTTTCTTTCTTGTCAGTTTTAAGCAGTAATTCAACTCCAACACTCCACACTCCAAAGACCACAGCCTAAGTGCATCTCCAAAACTCGAAGAACCCTAAAACGCAATAAATCAACTCAAAAGCCTCCATAAGGCATAAACTCAATCCAACTAAATAGCACATTGCTCAAATCCATCCGAAAATTAACGCAAACAAACAAACAAAAAAACAATGTGCAACATAATCAAAGCTTAAAAAAACGGAAATGGATCTGAACCTGCGGCGTGATAGGCTCTGGATTTGGAAAAGAAACGGTAAGATTTGGCGAGCAACGGCGCGGCAGAGGACGAAGCGAAACCGGGAGAAGAGAATAGAGAGAGGCAGAGAGAGACAGGTCGCCTGGGAATACGCATGGTGGAATTAAATAGGCAAAATCAGCATGTGGAGAGAGAAGAAGAAGATGGTGGTGGTGAATCAGATACTTGTTCGAGAAACGGAGACGATGATGCGATTGTGATATTGATAGTGCGATTACAAGTTGGCGCGAATGTTGCGGTAGTAGCAGTAAACGATTAAAATGCCATGATTTCTGGTTCTGGAATCTATGCAAATTCTGGTAAGGATTGGAGACGAGTTCAAATTGGTCGTCGAGTGAGTCTCAATTTTCAGAAGAATAACAAAATATTGGAATTTATCTATTGTTTGTGGGACTGTTTGGTTGGGTGAGTTAACAAGCAACAGTACCAAACGATGTGGGAGTGGTGGGAAAGAGAGTTCTCCGCAAAATGCCTTGAGGTGGGAGATGGGAGAGTGTGTGGGATGACCTTGCAAATGATTGCCACGTTGGATTGGTTTTTTTATTTATTATTATTTAAAAAAAAATTTTATCGGAAATAACATTTCATAAATATTATCTCATGTCAGGAGCTAGTACAGAGGTGATGGAGATACATTTATTCCATGCAAAGCTAAACAAAACAAAAAACAACCGAAACTAGGAAAGCCAAAAACTAAAGAACTACTAGATCCCCAGAGCCCACTGTAACAATCATGTCCTGCAAGAA
>JAYMTH010002238.1:0-12954 GCA_036897465.1 Pelargonium australe
TGGAAAAAATCCCCCAAACCGGCGCCGTTTTCATCGTTTCCTCCTTCTTCCTCCACCGTCTCCACCGGCCGGTGAACTCCACTAGCCTCCGCCGCAGGGTGGCTCCGGCCACCTCAGACGAATCCGACAAGCTGGACCAGATCCTCCTCTCCTCCGCCATCTGCAACGGCGACGACCTCGGCTCCTTCGTCCGTAAAGCCTTTGTCTCCGGCAAGCCCGAAACCCTCCTCCACCACCTCCGCCACTTCTCCCGCTCCAAGGAATCTGAAATCGAAGAGGTCTGTAGAGCTCACTACCAGGACTTCATCATGGCCGTCGACGATCTCCGATCTCTTCTCTTCGACGTCGATTCACTTAAATCCTCACTCTCCGATTCCAACTCCAAGCTCCAGTCCGTCGCCCAACCTCTCCTCTCCTCTCTCGACGGCTTCATCGAAGCCAGAAATGTTTGTCATAACGTCAGTTACGCCGTCGATTCGGTTCGTAGCACCATGGCTGTGATACAGCTCTGCAAGAGAGCGAATCATCATCTAGAGATGAGCAACTTTTACATGGCGCTGAAGTGTGTTGACTCGATTGAAAACGAGTTTGTTAACAAGACGCCGTCGTCGACGCTGAGGAGGATGCTGGAGGTGAAGATTCCGGCGATTCGGGTGCATATCGAGAAGAAGGTGAGCAAGGAGTTCGGAGACTGGTTGGTGGATATTCGCGTGGTGAGTCGGAATTTGGGGCAATTGGCGATTGGTCAAGCTTCGGCGGCGAGGCAGAGGGAGGAGGAACTGAGGATCAAGCAGCGTCAAGCGGAGGAGCAGAGCCGGCTCAGCTCGCGAGATTGTGTTTACGCTCTGGAAGAAGAGGACGATGAAGATGGATTCGGGGGTGTGGTTGTAGATGATGGCAAGGATCTGTATAGTAATGGTGGAAATGGAGCGTTAGGGTTTGATTTGACTCCATTGTATAGAGCTTATCACATTCACCAGACTCTGGGAGCTGAAGATCGGTTCAAGAAGTACTATTTTGAGAACAGGAAGCTCCAACTGACATCAGATTTTCAGGTATCATCAATGACTCCATTTCTTGAATCTCATCAGACTTTTTTTGCACAAATTGCTGGGTTTTTCATTGTTGAAGATCGAGTTCTGAGAACTGGTGGTGGCTTGATAAACAAAATGGAAGTTGAAAATATTTGGGAAACAGCTGTTGGCAAAATGTGTTCTGTGCTAGAGGACCAATTTTCTAGAATGCAAACTGCGAATCATCTTTTGTTGATCAAAGATTATGTGAGCTTGTTGGGCGTGACTCTGCGAAGGTATGGGTACCCGGTTGATGCGTTGCTCGATGTTTTGAGCAAGCACCGGGACAAGTATCATGAATTGTTGTTGTCGGATTGTAGAACGCAGATTGCAGAAGCTCTTTCTGCTGATAAGTTCGAGCAAATGATGATGAGGAAAGAATATGAGTATTCAATGAATGTGCTTTCGTTTCAGCTGCAAACATCGGATATAACACCTGCATTTCCATATGTAGCGCCGTTTTCTTCTACTGTGCCTGATTGTTGCCGCATAGTGAGGTCTTTCATTGAGGATTCTGTGAGTTTTATGTCATATGGTGGACAGCTTGAGTTTTATGATATTGTAAAAAAGTATTTGGACCGGCTCTTAGGTGAGGTTCTAGATGGTGCTTTAATAAAGCTTATCAATACATCTGTGCACGGTGTCTCCCAAGCCATGCAGGTTGCAGCAAATATGGCTGTTTTGGAACGCGCTTGTGATTTCTTTTTTCGTCATGCGGCACAGCTTTCGGGTATTCCATTGAGAATGGCAGAGAGGGGTAGGCGGCAGTTTCCGCTGAACAATGCCCGTGATGCAGCAGAAGACATGCTCTCTGGAATGCTTAAAGGAAAGGTTGATGGGTTTATGACCTTGATTGAGAATGTAAACTGGATGGCCGATGATCCTACACCAAATGGGAATGAGTATGTCAATGAGGTGATTATATATTTGGAGACTCTGGTTTCTACTGCGCAACAGATACTGCCAGCGCAAGTTCTTAAAAGGGTTTTACAAGATGTTCTTTCTCACATATCAGAGAAGATTGTCGGGGTTTTATTTGGGGATTCAGTGAAGAGGTTTAATGTAAATGCTATCTCGGGGATTGATGTAGATATTCGGTTATTGGAATCTTTTGCAGATAATCAAGCCCCTCTCTTCTTGGATGGGGATGCAAATCAGTTGAAGCTGGCACTTGCAGAGGCAAGGCAATTGGTGAATTTGCTTTTGAGCAATCACCCAGAGAATTTTCTGAACCCAGTTATCAGGGAAAGAAGTTACAACACATTGGACTACAGGAAAGTAGTAACAATCTCAGAGAAGTTGAGGGATCCTTCAGATAGGCTATTTGGAACCTTTGGGACCAGGGGAGCCAGGCAGAACCCGAAAAGGAAATCTCTGGACGCGTTGATTAAAAGACTCAAGGATGTGAGCTGATTTGGAGTATAAAGCAAATGTATGTCCCTAATTCTTATTCCGTTTTACATTGTCATTATTTCATAGTGGTTCATTGCCAAATTTAGATGCTTGTGGAGAAGGTTTGTTTCATTGTTGTCTTTCTTTTTATTTTTATAGAAATGGGAAATTTTCATTTTGTATGTACCAATGGCAAACTTGGGTGGTTGTATGAAATTTTTTTGAGCCGTATTAATGAACTCGTTCAATCCTTTTTCATTTCACAAGTGGGTTGATCTCAAATAAGTCATAATCGGTGGACGTGTTTGCATCTTGTATAATACTATTTCCAATGTCATTTTCAGATTTGTTCAGAATAGTGTTTCTTTTCTTCCATATTTTCATGTTGATTATCAGCATTTCTTGCTTTCTTTTCGTGTTAGGACCTGGTTCCTTGGGCACATTTCTAGGAATAACTAGAAATTGAATATTTTTAAGAATATGGATGGACAAGGGTCTTCACCTAGGTTTGGGATTGGATGTCCGACTATTATGAATTTCTGGGTATTGAGTGCTTACTAGGAATGCCAGACAACATTCTATTCTTTCATATGTGAATATTGGCCAGACAACAATAGTACGCGTGTGCACGTGGTTAACTAGACCGGGACTCTCAAATGGTTGTCTGAGATGAAAGCACATTAGGGAACACTGTGAAGTTGGAACTAAGTTGGGCTGAGAAATAATCGCAATTGGTGATACAAGAGGGAAATGCTAGTTGGATGAATCTCTGGGTTTTTTCAGTTATTATGTTTCCATAATTTCTCTTTCATGAAATGTATAGATTTCTCTACTGTTGGTTTAGAGGTTAAAGCAACACTTTCCCCAAGTTCAGCCAAAGAAACATTAGCCAAGAAGCCCGGGTTCCACCTTTTCTTCGTAGAATCAACGAACTTAGACACTAACTCGAGGCTTGTTGTTCCTAAAACTTAGCTGAAGTGGCGTGCCCTTTGTTGCAGTCTCTCATGTCATTGTTAGATTAGAGGACTGAGTGAACGGTTTGTAACTTGTTCCAACAAGCAAGAAAACAGTTCAATTCTTCAATGCAAATGGTGATAGCATGCAAGGATCATAGTGTTGTGTATATATGTAGAAAAAACACTTGATAAAGTGCATCATATCTGTGGAGAACTCTGATTCAAAGCTTGAATGATAAAATTTTGGATCTTTTGTGCCTAAATAGAGTGTATCTAGAAGTAAGAGCAATCCTTTTTTTCTTTGCTTACACTCTGATCCTCCCTTTGCATGTAATGTCGCATAAACAGAATAGAATGAATATTTGACTATGATGAAACGGCAAACAAAACACTCATTTTAGCACAGAGTGACAGCTTATTTCTACTAAATTGGTATGTAACAAAACATTTTCAAGTACTATAAAAGAGCTTGAATAGTGAACTAGTAAGTCTTACAATATATACCAACGTGGGTTGGCGAAAGTGGTCAGCGGCTTGCTGCCACTTAAGCAAAGGTCTCAGGTTCGAGACTTTGTGTAGGCAGAAAATCATGTTGAGAGACTCACCCATCACTGCTAGGTGCGCCACCCGGGTCAGATCTGGACGTAGTCGGGGCAAAGCTTCGGCGAATCAGATGGACAACTTAATAATAATAAAAAATACAATATATATATCATTATTTAAATTGAAACGTGATAAATAAAAGAGGAAAAAGAATCATAGTCGTGATTTATTGCTCACCAATAAATTTATGTCAATGATGCAGTGTCATATCATTAATTAACACTCATACATGTTTCAATGTGTTTGTACGCACATAGCGCACACTTAAATCCATTTATATGGCGTCCTGACTGAGATACTGGACACTCTTGAAAGTTTGTGCGACACATTGTTCAAATAAACAGCCATATTTGCATTAAAGTACTGAGAAATAAAGTGATTGCACATTTGTAGTACAGCACAACTACATCACCGCCAGGTAATTCAATCATTTCCCTCTTGTCTACTTTTCAATCCAAATTGTTTTTGTCTTTTGTGTAGAAACAGCTACAGTCAGCAACAACGTGTTCAGAACTCAGAAATCTATGACTATCCAAACACAACTCAACCACTCCAAACGACGCCGTTTCCGTCAAACCGCCTCTTCTTCGTCACCATCATCACACCACTCCAGCAGGCAAGTGGCTGCTACCCGAACCGAACAAACAAAATCCAGAAAAAACTACAATTTCCCGATTCTACAGAGAGAGACACAGAGATCGATTAGCTTCCACAGCAACCATGTCTCTTCCATCGATCCTCACCCTCTCTCTCCTCCTCCTCCTCTCTCCGATCGCCACGTCATCGGCCACAACCACCGCCGACGACGACACACCGACGCCGTACGAGATCATCGAGAGCTACAACTTCCCCAAAGGTATCCTCCCGAAGGGAGCTCAGGGCTACGAACTCGACACAGAGACCGGAAAGTTCAAGGCTTTCTTGGGCGGCTCCTGCAGTTTCGCTCTAGAAGGTTCCTACCAGTTGAAATACAAATCTACAATTACTGGGACCATCTCCAAGAACAGGCTCACCAATTTGACCGGCGTGAGCGTCAAGATTCTGTTCTTATGGCTCAATATAGTGGAGGTGTCCCGGTCCGGCGACAACCTCGAGTTCTCTGTCGGGATCGCTTCGGCGGCTTTCCCGATTGATAACTTCTACGAGTGTCCGCAGTGCGGGTGCGGATTGGATTGCCTCAATCAGAACAATCAGAAAGTAAGCAGCCTTAGAACGAACCCTTTTGCTTCTTCGATTTAGATCAATTGGGTTTCTGGAATATTTGTTAATGGAATTTGGATGGTGGAGATGTGTTAGTTTGTGTTGAATTGAATTGGGTTTCAGTTATATATTGAAATTGTTCAGTATTTTATGGTGTTTTTGTTGTTTGAATGGGTTAGATTGATGTGCTCTGTTTTGTTTGTGTTCATATGGTTTGTTATGGTCATATATATGTGTTTGTTGGGTTTAAAGATGTTCTCAAGGGAAATGACCCACCAAGGATGTGGAATCATTGGGATAAGATTGTGTTGGTTGGTATGGAAAAAGTAAATATTTTGCCCAATAGCATCTGAAGCAATGCTACTAGGAATTAGAATAGATTGTGTTGACTAAACTGAGAACCATAGTTTTAACGGACAGTTAGGATCCCTTGAAGACGAATCGTATGTATCACAGATTCTTGGTTCCTGTCAAATGTTAAGTTAGCTTAGTTTAGGGTACAAGCACATACTCGGCGGGATGGTTAGTGTACATACCTTGTTCATTATGTTATAATTTGGTCTAAAGGAGAGCTTCATCAACTCAGTGGTTCTCTGGCAAACTTCAGTTTGGTTTATATATCTAGCAAACGCCAATGGTAGTACGATGTTGCAATCAGTTTTCTTATATGTTTGTTCACTGGTAATAGTTGGATGATGCTGATAGGAATTAAAGCAATAATAATATCATTGGTATGTTGCTTCAGCAAGATTTTCAGTGAATTGTTTCCATGGGCTGCTTTAAGGGGTCGTCGGATCTTTTGAAGTTACAGAAAGTAGGACACAAGCTTAATATCAGTGAATTGGAGCCTCAGATTAGGGACTGTAGGGAATATATACCATTTGGCCGGTATTAGCCTTGAGTATGTCTCAGTTTTTGCATATCAATGATGTCTGCAATAAGTTTCTAGCTTACATGGTGATTTAAGTGCTCCCACCAAAAGTCTTTAAGATATAGGATTCTGTCTCTGTGTGTGCATGCAGGCGCGTCTTGAAAAGGGTAGCTTTATTTCCATAAGGTTTTTCCTCTACACTGCCTGATGACGCACGTCCGTTGAAATCTTTTCAGTGGCGAATTGAAACGACAACTTAGCATAGTCATTAACCCAATTGTTCATTTTAGCATTCAACTTCTGAAAACTATAATATAGAACTGAAAAATAGTCCAGAGTCCCATATTGCTAAATAAATCAAGGTGGAATTCTGAAGATCATATTTTAGGTTATTGTTTCAGTAGTTAATAATTTGATATCATTATGAGGACATTGAGGAGTCTTAAACATGTTGTCTCTGGTTGCTGAACACACATTGATGAAGTGGCTATGTAGTAACTTCAACATACTTCTCATAGGAGAAGGAAGTGGCTTGGCAGTTAGAACATTGATGAAGTAATGAATTTGCGATCTGCTTCTCAAGCCATTACCACTTCTGTACTACTCGTTTCTCCTCCGCTTTTGGGGGTTCGATGTTGATATCTATGTCGAAAAAAAGATAGGATAACTGTCGTCTGGATAGGCTTACTTTACTTTGGCATAGAACTTATGGGTTCAATGTGTGTTCTTAAAATGGTGAAACAATCTCTCTTTACTTGTGTGATATGCTTATCCTTTCTGGGTTAGGAATACGAGTTCAAAAGAGGATCAATAAGGTGTTGGGTCCCCTGTTGTTTGAGTCCTCTTTTTCTGTTACCTCTCGTGAGAATATCCAAACAAAGAAACCCTCATATTCAATCAGATTGCTCGGTGAACCATTCATTTCCAGACGGTACAACATGAAAGTTGAAGAGCGACCTGTAGTTTGTCTCAGATAGGAAGTGGACGATTCTGGAACGAAGACAAGTCTTGACCGTAAGTTTTTGAAAGGTCGAGCTTCTTGTTTTCATGTTGTTTTGGTTTTCAGGCATCTCTACATAGTGAAAAGCCGAGGACCACCAATATAACGATATGTTCTCTTTCGACTTGGCGAATCGAACTACTTGGTAGAAATGTTATTGCTTTATAGACTCATGTGTATGGTTCTTGTTGCTGAAAGAATAGCAGGTACATATTTGCTGGGAATTTATATAAATGGTGACACTTTTGTTGATTTGTTGAAGTTAAAGAACCTATTGTACCATTTTACTGGAAATTAAACACCATAGTTTACTGATAGTTTTTTTAAAATAAATTATACGATACATTGAAACTTGAAATGGGTTGCTACTCTATTTGCTTTCTTCTTCTTTATGTTATCTGATACTGTTTTTGAATCTGATTGCAAAATGTAGCACTAGTAACGGTTAAAAATGCTTATTCTCATTATCTTTAATTATTTAATACTAACTCATTGGATCTTAATATATGATTAGTTTATATGCGTTGTCGTAAATTTAGTCTTTGATTCATGTAAATAATAATATTTTAACTTCAAAGTGCGGTATGATTTGGTTTTGTGTGGTTATTATACAAGAGAAACACTTTGATTAGTTTAAGACTCTAAGCTTAATTTATTAGTAATAGCTAATTAGGACTTGAAAGGGGAATATTTGTCTTTTATCTTCCAAATCTTAACTTGTTCTTCTCGCATTGGTGAGTACACATTGGCAATTACAAGCAACATTGAAAAAAATGAGTAACCCAATATATATATAGAAAGTAAGTAAAAAGTAGAAAAATAAAATAACACACGCCTCTCCTAGGTGTCGCGTAAGTTGAACACTTGTCCAAGTAGGGGGCGGGTGTAGTCAAATTGAAAGTTAACATGGTCGTGTTTGTAGACAATCTATTCCGTTAGGAGTTGGTTGGCTCGTGTTAGAGGCGGAGGTGATTCAAGCTTTTTAAATTGAATGACGATAACAATGACTTCAATATTTTTATTAATCATAATTAGAAAATTGTTTATGGTTTTGTTACAGTAAAATCTTGACTTATTATGCGTTCTTGTAAATATTTCGGCTCATACGTCAACTGTGTCCTCTAACTTTTTTATTAGATGTTATTAATTCGACGGTTCTCATTCTCTAAATAGTATAAATGATATTTTATGTCCTAAAGTTTGAATTTAAGCTAAAAATATAAAATAATAATACACGGCTCTCCTAATTTTTGTTTCTTAGCTCAAAAATAAAAACTATAGATTATAAAAAGAAGTACGTAGCAACTTGGGTATTTCAAGTGGACAATTCATCGCATCTGGATGATTATTTAAATATAAAAAGCTTGGTTGGTCCACACACCAACAAAACATACAACATATTCAATTAAAAGTATTCAATTCCTTTGCCTAATTCCTATGATTATTATTCTCATCCAAGCAACAACTATTGTATATACCATGTGCCACACAACACTACACAACACAATCATTTTACGGAAGTTATTTATTTTATTCCACCTCTTTACAAATTAATTATTCTAATGTAGTAACAATAATGAAGAGTGTCACCGATTATTCGACCAATCAGCTTAGGTTCGACTATATTGTATGATATAAAACATTGTTTTATATAATTGGTAGGCTTTAGTATATGGTGATTATTTTTGTTGGCAAATGATGACATGAGTGTTATATTATACGTGGAATCATATTTATTTTTTTCTTTATTTATTAATAACAACTACTAAATAAAATAATGTTCAAACTTATATTTATATGTGAATCGTAACAAGTTTTAAATTTATCTTTCAGTTGATTTCTCCATATGTATTTAGTTTTTGCTCGTTGTTTTATTCAAATTATTGATGTATTTGTGTGAGAATCTACTATATTAATAATGGTGTAACATACACTTGATCCGTAAATGAGATGGCAATTCATGTACTCATGTCATGTATTTATATTGAAATTTACTATCTTTGTAAGAGTAAATAGATAGAAATTTA
This sequence comes from Pelargonium australe, assembly GCA_036897465.1. NCBI lineage: Eukaryota > Viridiplantae > Streptophyta > Magnoliopsida > Geraniales > Geraniaceae > Pelargonium > Pelargonium australe. The sequence continues at coordinate 9,123 of JAYMTH010002238.1, forward strand.
ATGTAATTAATAAGTGTGAAAAATTTGTGCGGATGAGTTTTTTTTGTATAAGTTGTAGTTAGGCAGACCTCTGAATGGATCATGTGAACAACAACTTTATGTCTCGCTTGTCAATTTAGGCCGAACAAGAATATAATGACAAATTTGATTGCACACGACTGTGTAGCCACATCGTCATAAGGTATGACCACCAACGTGTGATTGCACATTTTAGTCTAAATGGTTAGGACTTAGGACCAACACGACACGAACAAGACTATACGTTTGAGTCCAACATTACACTATCAATCTACTTGTTAAACGTATTGAGTTAGCGGACACGAACTTAACACCAAAACTTACTAAATCTGTGGTTTCCATATCCACAACCCATCCATTTCTTAACATGTGGCAGGTGCAATGTACGTTATGAATACATAGTCAATCAAAACTTAAAATCAGAATTTGAACAAGACATTATTGGAATGAAAGAAGAGACATGAACCTGAAAACGTAGATATAGCAATAATTTATTGTTTTTTATTATTACTAAAATCCATAACAGAGGACAAGGAGAAGAAGCTTCTATGACGCCAATAATCGAAACCGATACCAAAAGAATCTACGTATAATTTTAACTTTCTGTTTCAGAAGAATCATGTCAAAAACTCAACAATCCCATCCCTCAGTATCTCCTTATCCTTAATTACAGTATTAATTAACCAAATTAATTAGTTCTTGTTCTTGTTCTTCAAGAGCATGTTTCGTAGCTCTGCCACGTCGACTTCGCCGGCACACTTCTCCGGTCGGTAGTATCCGGTCACCGGGTCCGGGACCCACGACACCTTCTCCGTCGTCTCCTCCACAGCCTTCTTCACTCCGCTTCTCGCGCTCGCTCCTCCTCGAGACGCTATGCTCTGTGACACACTCGCGTAACCGCGCCTGTAAATACAATTCAATTAACCCATTAATGCTCCGCAAATTAAGGAAAAAAGAACCGTCAATTTCTCAGAAAAAACAGAGTATAGATTCTGATTCTGAAACAGAGTATGTATACAATACCTGGAGATGGTAACGCCGTCGACGAAGAGAGTTGAGAAAAGCTTAGCGCTGGCCATTGCGGTTTTTTTTTTTTTTGGGAGAGATTTGGAGAGATTGAATCGAAACCACAGAAGATTTTGATTTTGATTTTTTTTTATTTTTTTTTTTCTTCTACGGCAAGCACTCTGTTTCTTGTCTCTTCCTGATCTCTCTCTCTGGTTCTCTGTTTTTTTGGTGTTGCGAAGATGGGTTTCTGGAGATATCGGACCTGCCTTTATATAGAGAGTTTCTGTAAAGGCGCGTTTAGGTTTGCGGTGCAATTACTGAAAAGCCCTTGTGTTATTTTGACGTCGGAAGGCAAGTCGTTGGTGGGAGGAAAGGTCGGAGAATATAGGCTTAAAAAAAGTTGGGGTCAGAGATTCAAAGCCGTGGATCTTGTGATAGTGACATCTGGATCGAACACGTGTACAGACACTTTTTATTTGCTAGCGGGTTGGATTGTTTGGCTCGTGAAAGGGTTGAAGCGTCAATGTTGACCGAGTCCCGTCCGGCCCACCATACTATAAATGAATCAAAAGCTATGGCTTGAGATGAGACCGAGCCAAGTTGCCGAGTCCAGTGGCTGCCAACTTGTTCTTCTCCTTATTCTTGTTTCTTTTGTGTTTTGATTTGGAGAGCTAATCAATTTTGGATATGGAGGTCAAACTTGGATGATAGGACCAATTCCATCGACATTCGAGCAATGAATGGTGAAACACTTGAATTTCTAAACAATCCGACCGTCGCTTGTGGGGCGAATAGAAATTATAAAAGTGGATAAAAATTATTAATCAGTTTCTCTTAAACATAGTTCAATAAGTTAGAATATCATAAATTAGTAAATCAAATGCATTGAAATCTTTTGTTTCTATTAATAAAGCATCAATTACATGAGACTATAGGGCGTAGGCACTCGCGAATGGGGTTTGACTCAATTGATCTCAACTCTACCATCAGTCTCACCGAACCAACTCCATGCATACTTTTCAAACCAAAAACAACCATACCCATGTTTACTTTGAGTTTTCCTACTGGCGGCCGCCAAACCACTATAGAGACAATAGTCTACGGCTTTACTGCCTTTCTCATTTTGGGGCTTCCCACCTGACCATGTGTCGCTAGCTTTTCTCGCGCTGCGTCTCAACTTTTGTGCACGGTCTGAGCCAAGGCCAAAGCTCCTTCGCCCCACGCCAACAACCCTCTCTCACTCCTTCATTCTGCAATTCGACAAACTATAAATAATACTCCACCCGTCTCAAAATGAGTGTCCTGTTTCTCTTGTATTTTTGTCCCAAAATAAATGTCTTGTTTCTTTTTCTACTAAGTTAGTTATGCACAAATTGTTAATAATATTCTTATATAAAGTTAGTTAGGATCTCTCAACACATGATCATGAGGATAAAATATTAAACATACCACATTAACTAACTTCTCTTTAATTTTTCTTAAAATAGAAATGAGGACACTCATTTTAGGACGGATGAAGAATTATAAAACGCAGCCTGAGTTCGAACACCAATATTTAAATAATATACGGTGCGGGAATAAGTCGAGACCAACAATAGTCTATGACCAAACTACCAATATTAAGAGTCATTCATGAAGAGAAAAAAATAGACCACAAGTTATGTCCATACATAGATACATGTGTGTTCTAGTATGTTCTCAAGTTGATTGAGTGGCAGCACATGCCCAGGCTGTTATGTGTTGCAGTTTGGGCGCACAGTTGCATGATTCTGATGATGTTTTTTATGGACACAATTGCATCATCCACCTCTCTTTTCCTGGCTACCATAGCTCCCGTGTTTGCTTCAAATTGCTTTTTTACCCATGCACTACGTGACATATCACACACGCCACTACCACTGAAAACGAGAGTTCAACTAAATGTACATAATCAAAATATCATCGGGGACACCGTGCTACCAGATTCGAGAATCAGCTAAATGTCGTTTTCACGTAGGGCATTCAAAACATGCATACACGATCAATTACTCGTGTCGTGACACACCCAACAGGCCAACACACCACCTAAAAGTGTAATTGTAAATTAATATTAAATTACATGTTTGACCGTGATGTCACAAACACGTTGGTTCTATCGTACGGAATGAGTTATATCGTGTTCCTATAATGTCGATATAATTGAATATTTATCGTGTTAATCATATCTCGCTAGTGTTCATGTCAGATTGGGTAACTTATTTTTTTGGATGACACTCATGCAATAATTGTAGTGGCTGAAGCCTCAAATAACGAATCTCGAAAATTGAGCAAACACGGTTCAAATACAGCGGCGCATCAAATACCGTATTGAGAGACGCACAATCCGCTAATTTTCTTGCGGCTATGCCAGCAACTGCCTACAATATTTGTGCTCCTTCATCACCAAACTTTTTTCTTTTTACACTCAACAGTTGTCAATTTCAGATATTTTTGTGTGTGCCTAAAATATCTACATCCTCATCAGATAAAATAAATAAAAAAAAAAAAAATCTATATCCTCGAGTTTTCCATTAAGTTTTTATTTATTTGTTAAAAAAATACATGTTTATCATATTAGAATCATTTAATTATATTTTTTGTATTGTTGTACAATTGGTAGATGATTCAGCATAAAAAATCATAAATACAAACGCTCCTTGACAAAGTGACACGTGGCTCATTAAGTCAATCCCGACACATGGACAAGTCCAAGTCAAGAGCCGAATAATTAATTCGGTCTCGAAGTGGGTCGATATTATAAATTGGATTGGGGCAAGAGACCACGGAT
>JAYMTH010002239.1:0-12952 GCA_036897465.1 Pelargonium australe
ATCCGGACGGGTCGCTCCGCTCTCACAAATTCACTTCTCAATTTGACTTCTCAAATGAGGTGTCATCACCTCATTGACTTCTCAAATTGCAACTGATATATCAGTTAACTAATATACATTTTACCCTTCCTTCATTATATACCTGAATGTCAATGATAAGAAACACAACTTATATTGTATGAAATGATTGAATCTTGACGGACGCTATATGATTCAACAATACATATTATCTTATGACAAAAATGGTTCGTTTTGATGACAATTAAAATTAGTTATACTACTCATTGGCATAATTTGAGTTTTTTCGATTTAGTTATGATATAAATATGACCCTAGCTAATTTATATGCAAGAGGTGCAAGTTGCGGATTTGTATGAAAAATGTGAGTTATGTGCAAGTTATCAAATATGGTCCGATAGCAATTTTAAGAGCATTCCATACATCTACAAATTTAGTAAATATTCAAACTGATAAGTATTGAGTAAATGATATAGTAAATATTCATCGAAGCTCGACCATTCCTTCGTTTTCATTAAAAAAATATAGTTGGTGACGAGTCACAAAACCCAAATCAAACAAACACTAATATCATGTCAAATTTTACTCAAAATTAAAAAATTAAGCTGATAACTAAATGACGCAATTGATATATAAAGTGGCAACTGAATTCACATGGGATACATTAACATCGCCAAATCTAAAAATTAGGATTAGGAAGTATCCAAACATAAGGATAATTCAAACTATGGCGACGACTTTGACGTTGATCGGAGATAAAACGATATGGGTTTATGGATTCATCCTCCATGTCGAACACCACCATCACATCCAATGGAACAGTATAGGATTTGTCACCACCGTAGTAAATGCAATTTGGCCTCAACTTCGGATAATCAGCAACAGGAACACAAAACGCACAATTTGTGTCTCATCTCAAGTATGTACTGTTTATTTGTTTCTTGAATAAATCAGTATTTTCGCCGATAAAAAAAAAATATAATGCATAGTTTTCTTCTTCTAAGGACTTGACATGTTCCCATTTGTGTTGATCAAAGCTCAGCCTGAATACAAAAAACTGAGTTAAAACTTGTGATCTCATACCTATTTCCATTTTCTCTCTTGCACAGTTCAGGCACACACCGCCACTTCTACTTCTTTCTCCATTTATATTTATTTTATATATTTGATTTTAGGGTTCAATGGCACATGCGTAATAAAATTCTCAAGATTGAGGGGCAATTTCGTCCAAAAGATATATTGCTAAAGACGTTTTATTGGTATAATGAGAAGAAAACGAAAATCTACGAATGTGTTTCTACAATGTGTCGAAGTATTAGAGACGGTTGCAAAAACTATGTTGAAGATAAAATATTGTGAGGCAACACATCTTCCAAGTCGTCCCACTGATATAATAACAAATGATAATTCAATATGTTGCACAATTTGACAATAGTTATAAAGTCGTTATTTTCGCAACAAGTTCGAGTAATTTTTTAAGGTATCGTGTTTCATATGGCCTTAAGAATGATAATGATTAGTCATATTATTTCACTATCACGATAAAGATTTTAACCGATTACATTACAGTTTTACGTTAATTCTATTACTTTAGATTTGCAATTCAAGTTTGTAATAAAAGAAGTTAAAAACAAAACTAAAAATTTGATTTAAGTTATAAACAGTTCAAATATATGGATCTAAGTTGGGCCTGAGAAGAGGTCCAATAGAGATGACATGACTTTCAAGCCCAATAATAGATAGAGTTAAATAAAAATGACTGGGCCTGGCCCATATAATAAATCAGCCTTCTACTGTTTATGGGCCCACCATTCATTCATGGTGGCCCAATAAATGAAAATCAAAATTAGCGGTTGAGAAAACTTGCCGCTTAAGTCTCTGCCGCATGATTATCCACAGCCGCCACCGCATGATTTTTGCTGGTGCAACTACCCAACAAGTTGATTTTCACCTAACCGTTACAACTATATCTCTTTACGTGTCTTCGGTTTGATTATTAGTGATATTCGTGCTATTGCTTTAGAGTCGGTTAACTGTGAATTTTATTTTATTAAGCAATTTATAGATCGAGTAGCTCATGTTCTTGTAAGGTAATCAGATTATGTGTCAGACTGTGTAGCGTAAATTCAATCCAACCTAAATATAGGTTGGGTCGGGTTTGAGTTTGATTGGATTTTAAATGCATGTGGGTTTAGATTCAAATTTTCATGTATTCAGAAAGCGTATGTATTCGTCCAAATTACATGTTTCAAGTATGATTTAAATTGTCAAACCCAAATCCGTCTCGAAAAGGGTAGAAATAGAGATTTAGATTTCAAATCGTTTTTGTCCGGATTCAAGTTAATAAAAAGTAACATGATTCCAACTTGAAAATAGTTCATATAAGATCAAATCAGAATTTGAACTATAGTGTAAATATACTAATTTGCGTGAGATATGATCTGGTCCAAATATTTAACGGGTTTAAACCATATTGAAAACTTGTGTGTTCGAGTCTTATTGCTAGCTATACGAAAGGGGTGTTTAAGTTACAAGTTTTGAATCCAATTTAGATTTTACAGTTATGTGGGTTTGTGTGGTATTTGTTCTCCTATGCCCGCATTACGCTAATGATAATTTCGAGCCAAAATTTTTCATGTTCATTCTGTGATATTCGAACTCACAAAAGTTCTGATCACTTGGGAGCCTGTAAGTATGATTCCAAATTGTTACTTACAAATGTATATTCACCCCACCCATCTAATTATTATAGCATTGACTTTAAATTAACAAATTCATAGATAAAGAAAATAAAATAAATAATAATAGGCCTATTGGAAGATGAAAAAGAATCTGATGTTTAATTAAACGGAAAGAAAGCGTCACACACAAGTTATCAATTAAAAACATTAAAAGTGTGAGTGAGTAAGTGCCAGACTGTCGCACACAACAAAGGGCTTGCCCTGAGCCATTCACGTGACACAACAGTCATACCTATCCGTTTTGTAAAACGTTACCTTTCTAGTGACGTTACAATATTTCCAAAATAAGACAATGGGTAATATGGTTTGATGCCCATAGACTTACATTTTTGCATAGTTTTACCCCGTAATTAGGGCTTTTAACGATTTTAGACTAAACTATTCAAATTTTCAAGTTACCCCATTCCATAAATCCATATAGATGAATTTTGTTCAAACATTATCATATCTAACTGTTACGTTAAATACTCAAAATTTGTTAAATTGAATAAGATCAAATTTTAGACGACTTGAATTTGGATGCTCATGGCTTCCGATCCAAATTGCTAGCTCTATGTGGTAAAGTATATATTTTGTACTAGTTCTAAGTCTAATACCATAAAAAAAACTCTAACTAGGGGTTAAGTTAGAAATAACGTAAGTTGAGGGGTATCAAACCATATTACACAAAATAAAAGCCACACCGACCCGACCCGTTGAAAACAGGGAACAACCGCGTGGACGAGATGTATAAAAAGTAGGCGATAACGAGATAAGATATACACAAAAGCAACGAGATATTATCAAAATAGCGCCGATTCATTCACCGCTAAAAAATAAAAATAAATATCCTCACCACAAAAATCAAACCTTCCTCGATCCATCTCTCTCTCTCCTCTCTCCTTCTCCTTCTGGAGTCACCGATTAGGGTTTGTTCTTCGAATCCGTTTCCGATTCGTCTCTCTCTACAAATATCTGATCGTTTATTGTTCTTCATCTTTCTAGATTCTCATGTAATAGTTCTTTTTTACAGATCTAGGCTAGGGTTTCGATTTCGCGATTGATCGATTTAGGGTTTTGGTTCGGCTTTCTGTTGTCGATTTGTGTGGTTAATTTCGGTTGCTGAGATGGTGGCGTCGGAGGGAGAAGGAGGTGCTTCGCCGCCGCAGATGCAGTACGGTGTGACGAAGCCGATATCAATGGCGGGGCCGACTGAAGTTGATATTCAGAGAACAGCCGAGTTGGAGAAGGTTTGTTTGTTCGTTCTTGAATTTTGTGTCGCTGCGATCTGGTTTGTTTGTTTTTGTTTTGACGAGTTTTTGTGTTGGATTGGGAAGTTCTTGGTTGATTCTGGCCTTTACGAGAGCAAGGAGGAGGCTGCTAAGAGAGAGGAGGTTCTTGGTCGGCTCAGGGAGGTAATTAGTGTTTCTTTGATAAATTTGTTTTTAATGTTTTTCAATTGTGTGATCACCTTCGTAGTTTTATGCTATGCATGTTAAACAGCTTATGTGGACTTAGCTTTTTAGTGCTACAGCATTTCGAAGATAGTGTTTAGCTTATAGTTGGAGCAGAATTTGGTAATTCGATTTGTGTAAATGGAAACTTTTTAATGTTTTCAACTGTAGTTTGGGAATTGTGCTTAGCATGTCACCATTAGTGTTTATGAGAGTAGTTTTTCGATATTACATGCAAGGACATGCTTGCCCATGGTAGTTAGTAAATTGAAAAGGGACATGGGATGGCTATGCAGCTTGCCATATGGTGGCTAAAGGGTTCGAGTAATTTTGGGACACTTTCAGCTGAATTGTATTTGCATCAAGGTAGCAAATTGTCTAGTTCAGGGATGTATTGGTGAGTGTATCGGTCTAGGAATTTTTTTATCCCAGGCTTCCCAGCCCATATGGTGCTTTAAGCATTTGCAATTGTTTCTGAGGTCTTGAGTACTCAGTTTCAACAGAAATATATTTGTATGAAGTTAACAATTAGTTAGTTCAGGGATGTATTGGTCTAGGAGATTTTTTTTATTCCAGCTATATGGACTATTTGTTAAATGTAGCTTGGGCTGCTCATTAGATGCCAGGTTGGTGTTTACGATGACATTCCTAACCTCCCCTTTAATTATATTTGGTTGCTCCGTTTAATGTTCCTATATCTGTATCTGATCTCTTATTTGATGTTCCTTCATTGCTTTTGTTATTCATTTTCAGTAACTAATGGTCACATTTATATTGTTTATCTTAGATTGTGAAGGATTGGGTGAAGCAACTTACTCGCCTACGGGGATACACAGAGCAAATGGTGGAAGATGCAAATGCCCTCATTTTTACTTTTGGTTCTTATCGACTTGGGGTCAGTATGTTCTCCTTTGCTTTCACGAGTGGTGCAATTGCTTTTTTTTAATATAAAGTTGGAGTTGAATTGCAGTCCTGGGAAGAGTTCAAATGTGTTTTTATGTCTTTCTTTGTTATTGCTTTTCATTTTCTTCTGTTTTGATTGAAGTGGCAGTCTTGGCTTATTGTCATCACCATAATTATGTAATTGGGGTTTTGCACTTTATATGTTTATGCATGTTAACCTTTTCAATATGCTATTGCTATGTTGAAATCCCTCCGTCCCAAAATGACATCCTGCAACAATTGATTATTCATGCATAACTAAGTTCCTAAAAAGGAAACAAGATTCATATTTTGGGACAAAAATGCTAGTGAAACATGACACTTATTTTGGTACGCAGGGAGTATAATGACTCTTGGCATTCTGTAGAGTTCTTAAGTAGGATGCATCTTGATATCTGCATGTGGTTGGTATCTCATCCAACTTTTATTATTATGTTTTGGTTCTCATGAGTTATATCTTTGGCAGGTACATGGTCCCGGGGCTGACATTGATACTTTATGTGTGGGGCCATCCTACGTTAGTCGGGAAGTAAGTAGTAGTTCCAGCTGTTTTCTTATGATATTGTCACGAATCGTGAAATTTGATTTGTATGTGCCCAAAGAGAAAGATCTTATTTGTATGCTTTCTTCATCAGGACTTTTTCTTTGTGCTGCATGACATCCTGGGTGAGATGGGAGAAGTAACAGAGTTACAACCAGTTCCAGATGCTCATGTTCCAGTAATGAAATTTAAGTTTGATGGAATATCGATTGACCTTCTTTATGCCAGTGTATCTCAATTGGTTATACCAGAAGTAAGTGCCTAGCATTCTTGTCTCTTGTTATTACATAACATTCTAACCATGGAACCAAATGCAGTCGCTGTAGCTTGAAGTTGAAGTCAATTTGCTTTTAACTTTTGTTTCAATTAAATGAGAATTTACACAGAGTACAGCTCTCCCATTGCCCTGGCTATATGAATTTGATATAAAATGTGCATTCAATTATCCTTTTTTTTTTAATCTTCAGTTAATGTTTTGGCTGTTGATTCTTCAGGACTTTGATATCTCCCAACTATCTGTATTGCACAACGTTGATGAGCCTACTGTTAGAAGCCTTAATGGCTGCAGGGTTGCAGATCAAATTCTCAAGTTGGTTCCAAATGTTGAGGTGATTACTTCAGTTCACTGATTTATTCCCAACTGTATGATTGATCTATTGGTCCCATTTTAAATACTTTTTTCTCTTCAATTAAAGCATTTCTGCACGACATTGCGGTGTTTGAAGTTTTGGGCCAAAAGACGTGGTGTTTATTCGAATGTGAGTCTTTCTATCCTTGACACATTTTGCCATTAGTGTTAGGTTTGTGTGATTTAACATCTATTTCAACACCTTTCTAATTTTTATTGATGGCATAGGTCACTGGATTTCTTGGTGGTGTGAACTGGGCGCTTCTTGTAGCACGTGTTTGTCAACTTTATCCTAATGCTATTCCTAGCATGCTTGTTTCTCGATTTTTTAGGGTTTACACTCAATGGCGTTGGCCAAACCCTGTGATGTTGTGTTCTATTGAAGAGGATGAACTTGGATTTAGTCTTTGGGATCCTCGTAAAAATCCTCGTGACCGAACACATCATATGCCAATCATAACACCTGCCTATCCTTGTATGAATTCTAGCTACAATGTCTCAACGAGCACTCTTCGAGTTATGATGGAGCAGTTTCAATTTGGTAACAAGATATGTGCGGTAAGAACACAAAGTGTTAACTTTCATCTGATTGTACATTATGGCTACTGGTATTTTTGCCTCATTTATATGTTTTGTTTTGTACTAAATTCAGGAGATAGAACTGAACAAGGCACATTGGGCTGCTCTGTTTGAGCCTTACTTGTTCTTCGAAAGCTATAAAAACTATCTGCAGGTTGACATACTTGCATCTGATATTGATGATTTGCGTGCTTGGAAGGGTTGGGTTGAATCCCGTTTGAGACAGCTCACTTTGATGGTATTAATTCTACATCTATTGTTACATGTGCAGGACTGTAAAGTATAGTTTGTTTAACCAGGAATTATTGTCACACGAGAATACGTCACTGGTCGCAAGCAGTTTCTTATTTTTGCTTTGCAACTCTTCGCAGATTGAACGAGATACATATGGGAAATTGCAGTGTCATCCCTATCCTCATGAGTACATGGATACATCCAAGCAGTGTGCCCATTCTGCATTTTTTATGGGTTTACAGAGGAAACAAGGGGAGGTTATACAAGAAGGTCAACAGTTTGATATACGTGGGACAGTAGATGAGTTTAGGCACTCTATAAATATGTATATGTTCTGGAAACCAGGGATGGAAATCTACGTGTCTCATGTTCGCAGAAGGCAAATCCCTTCTTATGTGTTTCCTGCTGGTTACAAACGACCTCGACCACAAAGGACAACATCCCAGCCACAAATTGATAAATCTTGTGAAGATAGTGAAATTGGCAAGGCTGATTCTGCTGAGAGACACCTTAAGAGGAAAAAAGATGAGGAAGTTAGTGCGAAGGAAGATACACCAACAAAGCGACAAACAATCAGTCCACAAAGGCGGCATTCAATATCTCCTGAAATTATTAGTCATAACGTAGTAGCGGTTAGGCAAGTGGAATGTCTGCCATCAAAGATATCATGTTCAGAAAATGTTGCATCTGTCTCAAATTGCAGCGTTATAACTATTGTTTCCAGTGAGATCAGTTCATGTGAGGACATTGGTTGTGAACCTGTAGCTGGTTGCAGTGATGAAAATACTGGGTGTGTTGAAGGTAGTGTTGAAGGCAGTACGAATCCAGGATCTTCTCAGAGTGATTCATGTGACGGCGATTCTGAATCTCCGTTGGAAAATGGTTGCGTGAGTGGCAATGAAGTGTTACAAGATGGATTGCAGGAAGAGTTGGAGGTTTTGGATTTCAGTCTCGAAACTCTTTATTTGTTGCTTGTCCTTTTCTAGCATATTAGTTTGCAAGTTCTCTGTCTTCCAACATGTTGAGTATATATGCTGAAGCCCTCTTACGTATACCTCAAAATAATTATAATGGGCGCCTTTTTTAGTTCTCACCAGTTCTTTACGATCTTACTAGTTGGACAACATAGAATTTGAACTTGTGTAGAGCTTTGAGTTTTACTTGCAAATATTTTTACTGACCAATGTGTCTAATTTATTTTATCTCGTGTCTTCTGTTTCATATTGTGAAGCCGAATGCTGCACTCGAAATTACAATGGAATCTACCATCGGGATCAACTCTGAAGCTGTGCAGAAACCTGTGTTGAGGCATGTATTCTGAAGTTCTACATTGTTTAACAGTTGTTTCTTTTGTTATTAGTCTTTATAGTGCTTTCTTTTGGTTTTGCTTCTGTTGACTAAGCAGGTTGAGCCTAACATCAACTGCCTAAGATGGTTGGAAGCTGGATATATGAGACCGGTCTTCTTTGTATTGATCCTTGTGAGCTCAAAGAGACAAGAAAGCCAGCAGTTCGGGTAAGTGTCGTTTTAATTGCTGGCTTTCATTTCATTAGTTTTTTCAGGGATGCTCGTTTAGTTACTTCTATGGCTCAAGAACCTATTGGTGGTATATGTGATCGAAGAGAGCTTGTTGAAGAGTGTTGCTTTTGCATCATTTCATGTACAGTTTTTTCTTTTCGGTTGGAATTAATCTGTCCTGCATAAGCTGTGATTGCTCCTCCCCTTTCTCGAAAGGGTTTTAGATGGACGCTCTCTGAACTATTAGCGGACAGTGTTAATTTTTTTCGTTTTTCTTTTTTCGGTTTGTTCTTGTGGCGGAGGAGGCGAAGTGTTTTAACATAAAGGACTTGAGAATTGTGCGCGGCTAAGTGTCGTTAAGTTAGATATGGGTTTGGTATCTTGTTTATAAGAGACTAGGAAGTGAAGTGCAAAGTCAAGGTCGTCACCTATATCTGTCCTTCTGTATACTTGCTGCGAATGTAATAATATACTAATATATAGACTCTTCTCTCATATCTCTTCTTTGTTTTGCTACACCTATTTCGGGTTGTTCATATGAGAATTGAAATGTGATTCTTGTTCACAACTTTGATTCAAATTTTTAGCATTATTACATGGATGTTGTCCAAATGTTTTGTAGTGAATCTCCATCTGGTTATTGAAACTTCATTTTTTTTTGTCATAAATTTTGAAATCGTTGAAACCCGTGTGTAAAACACTCACCCATGTTTCCCAAACCATAAGGTCAGGGCCATGTGACTGTTTTGGAAAGCGAAGGAGCAAATGGCATGCATGTTTTGCCAACCTTAAGGTTTGGTCCATTTGACGGAGTTTTGGCAAGCGAATGAGCCAATGTCATACTCGGGTGCAACAACAATTGGTCGTAGACAGTTTTCAGCACAATTTGTCAGCCATTCTAGACTTGAAGCGTCATGCTTCAAGTTACACAAAAACGCAAGCATGTTCATCAGATCATTTTCCTCAACTCGATTCAACAAAAAATTGTACACATGTAGCACATTAAGCGAGCAACATTTTGCTCATATGACCTTGATATTATCGGGTCGGATAAGTGATGACCCACACACCATTTACTTACTCATTTACCAGTTCTATTCGAACAAATGGGATCGAAATGACAAATAAATAAATAAGATAAAAGATATCCTTGTCACGTGCCAAAAAGGGAATATAATAGTATATGCATTTGCACTTTTCACCTGATTGCGAACCAAACTAGTACCTGACAATTCCTTGGTCCTCTCTCTCTCATTCTCTCAAATCCAAATATTTATTCACAAACAAACAAAGCAACCAAATCTGAATCCCAAGATCCCAATTTCTTGGCCCTTTTCTTCTTCTGATCTCGCCAGAATCTGAGCTCACAATCGCGTTTTTGACGTTTTTAATTTCTTCTCCGATTCGCGGCAATGGGGAAGGTGACGGTGGTGATATGCACGGCGGTGGCGGTTGCGGCGTGCATTGGGGCCGGATTGGTGGTACGGAAGCGGATTCGGAGCTGCGGTAAGTGGAGACGAGTGATGGAGATAGTCAAGGAGTTTGATGACAAGTGTGCGACCCCAATCGAGAAGCTGAAGCAGGTCGCGGAGGCCATGACGGTGGAGATGCACGCCGGACTCGCCTCTGAAGGTGGCAGCAAGCTCAAAATGCTCATCAGCTATGTTGATAATCTTCCGAATGGGTATATTTGCTGCTCTCTGTGTGCATTTCTCTTTGATTTGGATCTGAAATTTGTAATTTTTTTTTTGCCTATCTATTATGCGAGTAATTTTCAAAATGGTGGCAAAGTTTGATCTTCGTAAAAAGAGATGTTTTGGTGATGAATGAAGTTGGATTTATTTTTGAATGTTTCTAGTGAGTCACGTCTGTTCCAATTTCCCAAAACAATTTAGAATTAATAAACTGTTTTGGCTACATTCTTGTACTTCTGGTTCTACTTCAGTTTACTGAATGTTTTGGATCCTTGTGTAAAGTGACAATTTGTTCTTTTTGGTTTCTGTATTGTGTGGTCCTAAACATGCCATGGTGATGTATAGATTTTTTTTTTTTGCTCCATCAATATATGTGAATAGTTTTGGAAGCCAAAACAGTATAATCAGACTTTCTCATTGCTGATACACACGCAAAACCTTTCTCCTTGTGTTTCTGTAGTTCTGTTTTTGCACCATGACTAGAGCTTGGACAAGGTTGGCATGCTTCATTCTTCTTTGACGAGTTTTTAATGGTCGCATTTATATGTTCTCTGCAACTTGAAGTATTGTCTCAATTTGGTAATCAGCATCATAACAAGAAATCATCACATTTATCCTTTTCTTTGCTGCATGTGAGTCCAGGCATAATAATTTAATATGCTCGAGCCTCTCTTGCAACTTCACCTTTGGATGTTGCTGTCTGAAACCTAAAAACCGTGCTTTTCCTAGCTACTTATGGCTATGAGTCTTTTCCATGAATGGCTGATATAGATAACAATTGTTCAGCGTGAAAGCTCTTCTAGCTGATGGTACATATTGTACTTCTACGTTTGACAAGGTATTTGGATGAATCCTTTGTTTTGTTCTTCATGTGGCAGGGATGAGGAAGGATTGTTCTATGCGCTGGACCTCGGTGGGACAAACTTTCGTGTTTTGCGGGTGCAATTGGAAGGAAAGGATGGCCGAATCGCTAATCAAGAATTTGTTGAGGTGTCAATTCCTCCAAATCTGATGGTTGGGTCTAAAGATGTAAGTTATTTGCGATTACCATTTGCCAAACTTTTTCAAGGTGCATTGTAAGATACCTTATGTTTTGCATGTGATGATGATTTCAGGCATTGTTTGACTATATTGTTTCGGAGCTTGCAAAATTTGTTGATGATGAAGGTCAAGAATATCAACTTCCTCCTGGTAGGCAGAGAGAACTAGGATTTACCTTCTCGTTCCCTGTCATGCAAACATCGATCAATTCTGGGACACTTATTAAGTGGACAAAAGGCTTCTCCATAGATGATGCGGTTAATCCTGATTGCCTTGGTTCCTTTTTATATTCCTCAATGCTGTTTTTGCTTCAATTGATCGACTATGACAAGTAGATATTACCATGTCTAGAACTCTACTCTCCTCTCTATTTGATTTATAAAGTTCAATTTGTATGAATGTCTCTGTTGTACGTAACCTTTATTTCAAAGACTTCTTGTCGAAAATGTTTGCAGATGATTGTATGCCATTACTGTTCTATAAGTTATGATTAGATATATTTTGTCCGATTATAAATATGTTGTGAGATTTCTTAATTAAGTTTCATCTCCCAAATCATTGCCATTGGTACATAAATAATTGTTTGAGACTACTTGAATGGTCCTTGGTATCATTTGTAAACAACATATATAAGTTATTCTCTATGGCTTTTAAATGTGAAAAATCAAAGTTGTTACTTTGTTTCCCATGCATGTTCTTACCTGACATATCTTAATTTCTGGTTGAGTAGGTTGGTCAAGATATCGTGGCAGAATTGACAAATGCCATGGAGAGAAAAGGCCTTAATATGCGGGTATCAGCTCTGGTAAGTGAAAGCTGATCTTCATGCTGATAATGTTTCTGGGGGAGATTGCTTATAGTTTTGTCCTGTACAGGAAGTTCCTCATTGTAGATACCATTCTTGTATAAGATTACTGTACTTGTGTAGGTTACTATCTTTCCAATCTTGTTTTGATTTACAATGGTGACACTAGGTCAATGACACCATCGGAACATTAGCTGGAGGTCGATATTTCAACAAGGATGTCGTTGCCGCTGTCATTTTAGGTACTGGATCAAATGCAGCATATGTGGAACATGCACAAGCAATACCAAAATGGCATGGCCCCCAACCTAAGTCAGGAGAGATGGTTAGTAGCTTTTTACTGCCCATAGTTTATATATATATATATACAGTGGCGGAGCCAGCCAATGGTCGAAGGGTGGGCCAAAAATTTCGATTCATCGAACCTATTTTTTATTAAAAAATTTATTGTAATATATTGTGTAACGTTTATTTATTTTTTTGGTATACATGATAATGTCATTGAGCTAGTTTTTTTAAGACTATTTATCTCCAAACAATTTTTTTTTAAACCCATCTCCAAACAAACTTAAAAGTCGTAACTTTTTCTTTTCATGCTCAGGTTCATTCAATTTTTTTCTATAATTCAAGGAAACTTTGGGGGTTTAAACTAATTTTTTTATTGAATTAAAATAATATTATTTCACTGAATTGTAATTATTCATATCTAAAATTTTACTATTAAAATAACATTTATATAGAAGAATAACCCTAAAATATGCTAATGAATGTTTAATTT
>JAYMTH010002240.1:0-12946 GCA_036897465.1 Pelargonium australe
CTCTTCTTCTTCTGCTTCTTCCACCGGTACAGTAGGTTGCTCAGCCCAGGAAAGACTAATGGGCCTTATATGGGCTTTTACAGTTGGGCCTTCTTTTGTGGAGTATCTCACGTGACAACCACCTGCCCGCGCATCTAGCAAGTTGTACAAGAGATTAGATTATGTAAATCTTTTGTTCACGTCTAATCCGTCAACACGATCCATTTAATTATTATGTCAAACATGTCGTGTTCTTGTTTTGTGATCATAATCTTTTCATGTTTGTGTTGGATTGTGCAGCACGCAAACAACTTTTAACACACCACACATACACATTTGTCAATTTTGTTAGATCATTCTGTCAATTTATGTGTTTATGATAGTTCCGATTCTCAACTCTACGTAAAGAGCTTCCTATTGCACAATGTAAGCAATAGACATAGAAATCTAATACAAAAATTATCTCATATCTTTGAACGTTTCTAGTTATTCAAACAAAAAAAAAAAAACAACCATATCATATTTTTCTAATAGTAGTGTGACTACAAGATTAAGATTAAGAAGCTAAATTCATGTGTTGATTAAGGTTGAGACATAAACAACACTAACTCTAACAAGAATAATAGTAGTAATATGTTTGGTATATTTCACCATACTTAGGTCTCCTGGAGGCATATATTCTATTCCCATGCTTACCCATAACTCTACACGTGACTAATGCTTGCTGACGTGGCCTTTTCTGACCCCACAACCAAGAACAATATCAACTGAAATTCCCACCGCTACCCCCAACCCGACTGACCCAAACCTTTGTTCTCCAAACATTTTGGTCATTTAATTTCACCAGTTTTTTTCAAAAACCTTGTCACTTGTCTTGTCCCTGGCCGATCGAATGCCACGTGTGAAAATGGGCTTGTTGCGAGAAATGAAAAATAAAAAATCAGAGAGCAACGAGACAGAGACAGAGACACAACACATGAAAACATAGAATACACAGAGAGAGCACAGCAAAAGCCAAAGCCCAACTCAACCCCAACGACGAAATCTAGAGAGCAAGTGCTGGACGACGAACCTCAAGGAGCAGCAGCAGAGGAAATGGGCTAGCACCAGCTCTTATCCATCTCTTTCTCAGCTGTGAAAGCCGCGCTCTTTTTTCCATAACAAAAAAAAAACCCTAGATTTGCAGAGGCCTAGGGTTTCGATTTCGGATTCGGTTTTGAGTATCTCTTCGTCTGTGTCGGGCGGTTATGGTTCTGTGAGAGGAAGAGATTTACGCTGGATACTACAGGGAAGGGGAAGAAGAGGAAGAGGGGAAACATGTACAGAGAGCGAGGCGCCAGCGCCTCCAAGCCCGATGTCGGCCCGGCCGATCGCAAGCGGATCAACGACGCGCTCGACAAGCGCCTCGAGCGATCCTCGCCGTCCACCTCCAGGGCCATCAACGGCGGCAAGGATAGGCCTTCGTCGCACTCCAATCTCATCGGCAAGGCTCCGTCGCACGATCACCACACTTCTCTCTCCAAGAACACCCGCTCCGATGGTCTCTCTCCGTTCTCTTTCACTCTCACTTTTTTGTTTATCGTTATTTTTGTTGTGTATCTGTATGTATGAAGCTTGGCTGAATTTGCATGTTCTGTTAATCTTATCTTGTCTTAGATTTTCTGTTTTTTTTTGGAGATCTGGATTTTATGCCCTAGACTATGCACTCTCTCGTTTGAATTTAGATTACTTTCTAAAAGGTTTAATTATCGTGCTTTAAATCATTAAGCTTATACTCTGTGACATTAGAATTATCTGTATTTTTTCGTTTTTGAGAGGAAAGTTAATGCTTTAAATGCAGGGAGTGATGAGTATCAAATTTTTCTCCCTAAGTGACGTCAACTTTCAATTAATGTTGCCGCATTTCCGGGGATGTAAACTATGTAACTTGAGCGTATTATTTTGCGATGTCTGTTTTTGGAAGCACGCTTGTTCATTGCTTTTGGTAACTGAAAGAATTCATTGCAAATTGCATCAGATTCTATTTCTATTAGTCTTTTAGCTGTCGGATGGATACATTAGACATTGTTAAATAGATTTTAGTCTCCTTTAATGGAATTTCTGAGCAAGGCCATCATCACTTTCTATAGAGTTGATAGAGCAGAGGGGCAGAATATTTAATTTTCATATGATCTTATATTGTATAAAATTTGCACTTGCTAATCTCCCATTTTACGTTTTCTTGTGGTTGGGCAGTGTTTGTTCCGCATTGTTAATGTTTTTTTTTTCTAGGGTAGAACAGGTTAATAGTTGTTGAGTGCAATTCTATCTGAGCTGTGTAGATATTCCTTCTTTATTTATTCACCTACTCATTTTTCTTTAATGTACTTTTAGCTGTACTGATGATACTCTCTATTAAACACAGAAGAATCTGAAACAGACAGTGAAGAGTCAGAGGTTAGTGGTTCTGATGGAGATGACACCTCATGGATCTCATGGTTCTGCAATCTGCGAGGCAATGAATTCTTTTGCGAAGTTGACGATGACTACATACAAGATGATTTTAACCTATGTGGATTAAGCAGCCAAGTTCCCTACTATGACTATGCACTTGATTTGATTTTGGATGTTGAATCTTCTCACGGTAAGCTTATCCTCTTGGGGCAATGTGTTTTCATTTTTTAAAATTTCTGAATGTTGGGACTTTTGCACCTTCTTTCGTGTTGTTTCATCATGTGCTTTTATGCAGCTACTTGCATAATTTAGCTGTTGAGTTTTTGGAACGCGTCTTGTTTTCTTGGCGAATTGTTCATGTCATAAGTTAAAGTAATTATATGTTTCTTGTTAGGTTAGGTTTGTGTTGTGTAAATGTTGATTGGTTTGTATGGTAGGTGATATGTTTACAGAGGAACAAAATGAGCTAGTTGAATCAGCAGCTGAGATGCTTTATGGTTTGATTCATGCTCGCTACATATTGACTAGCAAAGGAATGGCAGCAATGGTAAGATTTTTCTCTTGATTCTCAAATTGGATGATCCATATTTTTAAAGTGGTCTGGAAACTGTTTAGAACAATGATGTTGGGTGTCTGCAGCTTGACACATACAAGAACTATGATTTTGGAAGATGCCCAAGGGTGTACTGCTGTGGTCAACCCTGTCTTCCAGTTGGCCAAGCTGATGTTCCTCGGTCAAGCACAGTAAAGATATACTGCCCAAGATGTGACGACGTATACTACCCCCGGTCGAAGTATCAAGGTAGTATCCTTTATTTTTGTGGATCCTAACCTTACTTTGAATACACACACATATTATTCATTTGATCAATAATATGCACAAACATAAATAGTGAGTCATCACTGATGTCTTAGTGTTAGTGCTATGATCTGGTATTGTGTATATATATATATATATACATATATATATTAGTACTTATATGTTAACTGAAATCAGAACTTGTAAGTGGGTGTAGTTTAAGCTGTTGTATTCTTTAATATGAACAACACATGCGCGCGCGCACACACACATATGTCTAAAGGTCCAATGTATTTACAGTCATGTCGTCTCCAAGATTTGGATTACAAATGTTGTTACTGTGCTTCAGATTTACGGTGTGATTGATATTTTAGATCAAAATCATGTTCCATAGGCTACAAATTGCAATATTTCCTATCTGAGTTCCTTTAACTCTCTATAGACATCGATGGAGCCTATTTTGGGACCACATTCCCTCACTTGTTCCTGATGACCTACGGGCACCTCAAGCCACAAAAGGCGTCACAGAGCTATGTTCCAAGGGTATTTGGATTCAAGGTCCACAAACCATGATGGCTGGAGGGTCAAGCTTTCTTTGGGTGTGAATTCATTATTAGAAATCACATTCCCTAGCTTCTGTCTCAAAGGCCTTTGAAAAATCAGGTAGAGCTAAGTAGTTATCTGAATTATTATCAGTCTCTCTCTATGTTCCCCCTCTTCTTCAAGTGCTTTGAGAAGTACACCATAAAGCAAATGTGTAGACATGTCGAGCAATTATCTATTTTCAATTTTGGAAGCATTTTATATGACTTAACTCTTTGGTATTGTAGTTTGACCGGTCTTGTTTATTAAATATTCTTTTTTTCTAGTTATGGAGGCGTACTTTGCCATTTAACCGCAACCTGTCTTTTGTGCTACTTTGTTATTCATTGTAGTCTTGTATTTTGACCAAGGCCTGCTATATAGCAGGTGCATGTGGGGCAACCGCACAGGGCCCCCACCAAAGCCAGGGCCCCATAGTCTTTTTGGGTTTTAGCTGCAGTTCTTAGCTGCGATTTGAAAATGGTAGTGTATGGTTCTGTCTTTTAGCTGCAGTTATAAACTGCAATAAAATAGATAATAATTCATACTAAACGGCTTTAGCAAAACTTTGCCCTTTGTGTTTAGTTTAACTCTTTTATATTATTTTCATTTGTTCACGATAACCACGATTTAAAAAAATTAAGGGCCCAAATATTAGTCTTTTATATTATTTTCCTTGAGACGGCCCTGTTGATAGTCCACTATTGTATATTTATATAATTTTTATGCTAAAAAGTTTTCATCTTCTGTTTGAAAGTCATTATTACTAGTACTACTATTTATGAATGATAAAATGTATTATGGGAAAGTCACGTGTATATGTTTTTAAAAGTAGAAATCAATTGATGACATTTATGTCCTTGGTTGATTTGAATGTATACTTATTGTAAGGGCATGGATGTGAGAAAAATGAGGCTAGTCAGCCTCCTGTGAATCCTCAGTTTGTGCCACCCATAGACACACACTTCCTGAAAAACAAAAGCTCCTTAATTCTTTGATCCTAGTCACTCACTACATCCTATAATGTCGGAGCTTCTGAACCTCATCCTACGTTCCTTCTTCCATTTTCATTCCAGAGATTTTCAGGAGGTTCGTTCTTCATCCTCTTCCTCTTTTGCCAGATTTTGTTTATGTTTTCTTACGCATATTTTACAGCTGTAGCTTTATATGATTTTTTTTTTTTTTCCTTCTCTTTTTCTTAGGTGGGTTTTCAGTGAAGTCTATATATAAAAAGAAAAAAACTTGAGATGTGAAGACACAAAAAAAATGCTTCATGTCTGAGAGAGGAAAGCAATTTCATCATTATTGTTATTCTGATTCTGGTCAGGAAAAGGAGGTACATTTTATTTGCCAAGTTAATCTCTTTTATATTGCATTTGTCTTCAAGTATGTATAATATTTGGTAAATCTTTGATCATATAAAATTATTATTTTTAGTTTCTTCTTGCTGCTTATGCTATTGATGATCACTTGCTCCTCTTTAATCACAGTGTCTAAAATGAAATTTCTGCTATTTTCTCTACTATCTGGGTCCCACAATGTGATTTGAGTTTAGGGTTTCGTGTCTTGCTCTTGTTTCTTCATGAATGTTTTTAACTAGTTCCTCAATTTTTATTGCTGCTTCTGCTTTTGATGATTCCTTACGTGCTTTGTTTCCCTTTGACCACCATGTTTGATATGAAATTTATGTTCTTTTCTCGACTTTCTCAGTCCCACAACGTTATTTGAGTTGAGGATTTCATGTGGGTCTGACTCTTTTTTTAATGACCTTGCTCTTGTTTCTTTAGGACAGCATGAAACTTGTTCCTCATGTGTTTTTTCCCCTCTACATTCACCATGTTTGATGTCAAATTTAAGTTGTTTTCAGAATTTCTGAGTGCCGCAATGTGATTATAGTTGTGGCCCTTGTGGGTCGAAAGCGGGTCTATTTTTTTTTTTCCTTCATCTTGCACTTGTTTGTTGTTTAATGGACTAGTAGCTTCTCATCAGTGCAATTTTCTTTTTCATGGCAACATTTGTTTTTCTTTAAGTATTTTTGGATGTGAATTGAGGTGCACTAGTAAAATTCTAGGACTATTTATCACTATCTGTACATTTCTATTGAATTCAATTCAAGAACACAACATAGAACTTTTGTGCAGAGGTTGTAATGGCCAAGGACATTGGAGGATCACCAAGGCCTTTTCACAATGCAGAGTCAAGAAGGCATCACCTTACGTGGATATTAGGCGTCAGTGGGTTATGTGTATTGTCTTATATCTTAGGAGCTTGGCAGAGCACAATTCCTGTGCTCTTTAGTCAATCTGAAGCCTATAATAGAGCAGGCTGTGAAAATGCTGGAGCTCCTGGCACCGGAGGTGCCCCTCATTCCTCATCCTCAGCATCACTTGATTTTGAAAGTCATCACCAACTTGTTATCAATGAATCTGTTGGAATCCAGAATTTCCCACCGTGTGATATGAAATGGAGTGAATACACACCTTGCCAATACCCCCCAAGATCGAGGAAGTTCGACAGAGAGATGTTGAGGTATAGAGAGAGGCATTGTCCAAAAAAGGAAGATCTTTTTCTTTGCTTGATACCGGCACCGCCCAAATATACAACTCCTTTTAAATGGCCTCAGAGCCGCGACTTTGCATGGTATGCCAATATCCCTCACAAAGAGCTTAGTATTGAGAAAGCTGTTCAGCATTGGATTCAAGTGGAGGGTAATAAGTTTAGATTCCCTGGAGGAGGTACCACGTTCCCCGAGGGAGCTGATATGTATATTGATGACATTAACAAGCTCATTCCTCTAACGAATGGAGATATCAGAACAGCTCTTGATACAGGATGTGGCGTAAGTGAAGCGATCAAGCAGTCTCTTGTTTTGGCGTTCTTTTATGTTACCTTTTCGAAGTATGTAAATTATTGTACCTAGTATAAGACTTGATTACCTTATTGTTAAGGTTGCAAGCTGGGGAGCTTACCTGTTGAAAAGGAACATCCTAACAATGTCTTTTGCTCCGAGGGACACACACGAAGCACAGGTTCAGTTTGCGTTGGAGCGAGGAGTTCCTGCCATGCTTGGCGTCATGGCTACTCAGAGACTTCCTTACCCGGCAAGAGCCTTTGAAATGGCTCATTGTTCTCGTTGCTTGATTCCCTGGCTAGAGTATGGTAAGGTCTTTAATATGTTTTTAACTGAAAATCACCACTTCTTAAAGACTATTATGAGTTTATGTGATGTTGTTTGGGGGCAGATGGGTTGTATCTAACTGAAGTGGACAGAATCTTGAGGCCTGGAGGTTATTGGATCCTCTCTGGCCCTCCAATCAACTGGAAAAGATATTGGAGAGGGTGGGAAAGAACCAAAGAAGATTTGAAACAAGAGCAAGATGCTCTTGAGGATGTCACGAAACGTCTTTGTTGGAAGAAGGTGGGTGAGAATGGTGATCTTGCAATATGGCAAAAGCCTATCAACCACATTGAGTGTGTTGAGAGCAAGAAAGTTAACAAAACACCACATATCTGCAAGTCAGAGAACCCGGACGCTGGATGGTACTAACTCTATATCTTTTTTCTGATATAGGGAATATGCGAATATATAAGATCTGAACAAATGTTCTAATCTAAATGTTACGTATGTAAGAGTACAAATTTTGGTTCCCTCCGGCCATCTTCTTACTAGTTAAGCAAAGCAGGTACACACGGATGGAAGATTGCATAACCCCACTTCCTGAGGTTAGTAACCCAAATGAAGTTGCTGGCGGTGCACTGGAAAAATGGCCTCGGAGAGCATTTGCTCTCCCGCCAAGAATAGCCAGAGGTTCATTGCCAGGCATCACTGCAGAGAAGTTCCAAGAAGACAATAAGCTGTGGAAGGAGAGGTTGACACATTATAAAAAAATCATCAAACCCATAACAAGAGGAAGGTATAGGAATGTGATGGACATGAATGCTTATCTTGGAGGATTTGCTGCTGCCATGATAAATTACCCTGTGTGGGTCATGAACGTAGTTCCGGCCAATTCCAATCCTAACACTCTTGGAGTGATCTACGAGCGGGGATTTATTGGTACATACCAAGATTGGTGTGAGGCATTTTCAACGTATCCAAGAACATATGATCTCATCCACGCTGCCAACGTATTCAGCATATATCAGGACAGGTAACAATATTACCGATTATGATGTTCTGAACTTGATGGTGAATTTGATATTGTGATGCAATTTGTAATTCTTGTGGATTTAGGTGTGACATTAAATACATTTTGTTGGAGATGGATCGGATTCTGAGGCCGGAAGGAACAGTTATATTCAGAGATACAGTAGAGGTACTTACAAAAGTTAAAAGTATAACAGATGGTATGAGATGGAAAAGTCAGATAATGGATCATGAAAGTGGACCTTTTAATCCAGAGAAGCTTCTTCTTGCTGTTAAAACTTATTGGACTGGTGAGACTGAAAAAAAATTGACTCCATAGAACAGCATTGTAGCATATAGTTGTTTTTTCCTTTTTCTCTTTTATCTCATTGAATATTTTCTTTGTTTTCTTGTAATCTTCTTAGGGAATCATGTTTCTACTCAGATTTTGCTTGATAACATATTTCCATTCAAATGGGAAAATGATAGTTTTTTTTTTTTTTTTTTATGCTTAGTTTTGTTGTATATTACTCAAATATGGCAATTACAACTATACTTTTTCTTGTCATCACTTCAAATCTCTCTCTAGGACAAGATTGTAGCATATTAATTCTTGATCCTTCGTTTCTTTCTTTTTCTTTTTGTCTATTGAATATTTTCTTGTTGTCTTGTGATTTTCTAGTGAAATCATTGTCATCACCTCATAACACACTCTTTTTGGCTTCCTTTTCGTTTTTGGAAAATTCATCAATTATTGGTGAACTTGCAAACAGTTATCAGTAACGTTTCATACATACAATGGTATGGAAACATTCTTTATTGTGCTTCTAGACTTTAAAAGTGTGAAATCTTAAGATTATATTGGATTTGCATAAAATAATTAATAAATTTACATATGCATTTTCGTTACTTGGGGTTAATATATTCCCTTGTTACATTGTAAATGCTTCCCAATCTGTAAATGTGACCCTCTTGTATCATTTCTATGTTATCTACTTAGTTTTTTGAATTGTAATTTAAGAACAAATAGGAAATAGGTAAATTATGAATTGGTGGTGACTTAATTGGAGAATTATAGATGACCAACTGGTCAAAGAAAGCCAACTAACACAACCATTTTTCTTTTGTGTGGTCTATTACTTATAGTGAACAAGTGAGTGAGCTAAATAACACTTGCAAGTAATTCATATGACTCACTTAATTACTTGCACCAAACAATTATTTTACTAAGAAAAAGAATTAGGAGAACATGCCTACCTTCCCTTTTAATTACCACTTTGACTCCTTACATTATCATAAAGTCATGTTTGTTTTTTTGTATGTGATCACTTGTGTTGATGATTTTGTTCGGTTAACTAATGAAATATTTCTCTTTTCCATATACAAGCACTTGCATAGATATGCAATATTTGTATTGGATATGGATATGGTTTGAACAGTGGCAATTAATAAGATTATAATATCCTATATATAGACATGAATGTCTTTTCTTTAAAAATTAGTCACTAAAATAATAGGCAAAGACAATGCCAGAGTGAGTCAAGGCTACCTAATTTAGATTTGGGTGACCTAGCTAGCATTTACCAATAGGCTGTGCACACATTTTCCTAATATAATTGATCCAATCACCTAGATGAATTAATGATCATCAGATCAAATCCAAATAGTAATCATATCATTACAAATTTATTTGATTTTATAATATAGTTTTGATCAATTAACTGTTGCATAAACTTTCTTCTATTTAAACACTTTTTTTTTATATTTCAAATTCTAAAAGACGATCATATTTAACAAATTAGGCGATAAAAATTACAATTTTACAATTAAAACTATTAATGAGTGGTTTTTGGTCTTAAAGCCCTATTGAGTACTCCCATTCTTATTACAAAAAAGCACACATTGGCCCCTTGTGAGAAAATATACACCTTTAGTTCCAGAACTTATTGCAAAAAAGCATGTCTTAGTTGAACGTGTGGAAGAAACGTATATATATATATGTACATAAAATTGTTGATTTAGAAAGATGTCCAAACATATAAAGACAAATTTGACAATTTAATTTTTTACAATCAAATTAAAGATACTAGAATGAAAGAAGAAAAATAAAGAAGTTTTTTTTAAAAAAAAATGCAGTAAAGAGAAGCATTAATTTACAAAGTTTCTAATTATGCATATATTGAGCCCTGTAAAAATAAATTTAGCATTTCAATTGGGTTTTAAAAAAAATTGTTATTTTAAAAATCGCATGTGCATTGACAGGATAGGGGTCAAGAAGTAGAGGTAGAGATGCAAAGGCAAAGAGCACCCACAAGGCCACAAGACACAAAAGAGGTCTAGAGTGATAAATGACAAAAGGAAGAAAATGAAACTGAGTTTTGGAGGTTTGTCTCAACTTTCAATTTGATATAAGCAATAGCAAATTATCCAAATCTGTATTTTTTTTTATAGGAAAAATAGTGTGGCTGTGGTGTGGACATTATCTAGTACATATACATTTGATTTTTAATAAGACACACGTTAATAGGGCGAGTCTTGTCACGATGACAAATATTAAAGTTTGTTAAGGTTTTTATGTGTTCGATCCATAGTCGATTGGTCATGATCAAAGCAACATTTCTCTTATCCGCAACAGACGAGTATGGTAGCATCTGATTTGAGTGTTTCTATTTTGGCTGAGGCAACACCACATACTCTTAAAACGATGGGTTTAGAGGAAGAGGAGAAAATCGTGATCGATATATAGTCGGGGAACAATGGAGGACCATGCCAGAGCTACCGGCTATGTCTCATCCCATGCTATTTGCATGGCTTTCCGATAGGTATGTGTAAAAGGTATAAAGTTGAGGGTGAGTATGTGTAATTATGTGTAATTTTCCCTTTTTAACTAACTATCTCAATTATATAAGTAAATTGTTGTCTAAATTTTAAATCCATAAAAAATTTACCTTAAAGTTTCTCTTTAACTTAATAACTTCTCTCAATCTCATCCAACAAAATTTCACTTTAACATTTCAACCACCAAAATGTAACTAAGTAATCCAATTTAGACTCGCAAAAACTTAAAATTCAATTAATATACTAGTGAAATTGTGCTAGCTATCTCAAAATAAGCTTTACATCCTATTATTTGGGATAGTTTCTGTGTTTCTTTTGCAGGAAAGAGTTATTGATCGTTCTGCAAAGTTATCACACTTTGCAGTTTAAGTGATGCCTAACGTTGACAATGATGAAGGTCTGGTTTTTTATTTCCTTGATAAAGTTCATAATATTTCTGAATGATGTTTTTACAAGTTTAAGAAATGAACTGCATTAAGAATTGGAATAAAACTGTTCAGTCATCCACATAACACATAGAGAAAGAATTAAACAATATATGACCCGAGGAAACGACGTAAATTGTGTGTTGGTATATGGCCTGAAGAAGAACAATTTGGGTGTTCATCAATGTTGAATGAAGTATTTTGGATTTCCAAAATGGTTTTTTATTTTATTTTGTTTTATAGTGATTACTTACAGATGTGATATCGGATATACCTATTGCAAGTTCCAATTTAATATAGAACCATCCACTTTGTAAACTGATGGTTTAGCCTTTCAAGCACATGTCTGGTAACTATATTCAAGAGAATGGTATAAGAAAAGAAAATCAAGTATCTCAAAATTGTAGTTTAATGTGCAGTATGGCTGGAGAGTAAATTGTTTAAACTAGCAACAATTTACTATCAGATCATGGTTAGCAACAATTTTAATTATTATTACATGCATGTCATTTTACCAAATTTACAGGGAAAAAATAAAAATGAAAAAAATTAGGTGAGATTTACTAAATGGATCCATTCACCATATAGTGCTTCTCCCACTACCAGAAAACTGCTTATCAGCGACGGAATCAGCTACGGAACAGATCCGTCGCTGATCAGCGACGGAATCAGCTACGGAATAGGTCCGTAGCTGATCTGCGATGGAATCAGCTATGGAATAAGTCCGTAGCTGATAGCGACAGAATTAGCTACAGAATTTCCGTCGCTAATCTCCATCGATGACATCACTTAATAAAACGCCGCCAGTTTTGACTTAGGGTTTGGAGTTGAGACTGCTCTCTCTCAACTTAATTCCGTCGCTGGCCTTCCGTCTCTCTCCTCTATATTAAAACTAGATCTGCTCTCTCTCTCTCGTTTTCCTTGTTGCTTCGAAATCTCCGTTGAAGTCGTGCCCTGTTGCTCCGCCTTCGCCTCCCTCTATCGCCAGCCACAAGCTCCGCCGCATCCCCCCTTCAGAAGCACGCCCATGACGACTGCCTCGAGCTCCTTGCCGACCGCCGATGAGGTAAGATTTGCAGCTTCCATCTCTATTTTTTTGTTAATTTTTTGTATTTGTTAGTCTAGGGTTTTGATGTTTTGTGATTTTTGTGTTTTTTTTGTTATGGTTGCCTGAAAACCCCATCTCCCTCTTCTGCCGGTTACAACCCTCAGCCGCCAAGGCCGTCCGCCGCAGGTCTCCATCTTCTTCGGGTAATTAATCCGTAGAACTACTATTTCATTTGAACCTTTTTCTGCTTTTTCTGTAATTGATATAATCAAATTCATTGATGTATGCTTGTATGCCAGAGCTTTGTTTTCCAATTGGGAATTAGAGTCTGGTAGTGGAGTAATATAGTAATCATAAAGGGTATAATTTTATATTGTCAAGTTTTGCAGTCTAGGGATTTTAAATATTTAGCTCTGAGATTGGAGAATAAGGCCTTAATTTTTCGAGCTTAGAAATTTGTTATTTAGTTTTTAAAGCTTTCGATATTGTATATTCCAAGCATTGTTGTAAGTGGTTGTTATAAGTTCTTGTTTTTCATTTTTATGTTGGTTTTGTCAATATTGAAATGGAACATTTATTTGAGCTCGAAATAGAACATTTATTTTAAAAGTAAAAAAGGAAGCTGGGGTTTTGACTCCTTTGTAAATGTTCAATATTTGTGATTATAAGTTTAGTGAATATGCATGGAGTTTGTTGCGAATATGTATGGCGTTTGT
>JAYMTH010002241.1:0-12946 GCA_036897465.1 Pelargonium australe
GGAGAAACGGAGACTGAATTGGGGTGATTTTGGATACAAATCCGTCGGCAAAACCGCCGGAGGCGGTTAAGCCTCGTGAAGAGACCAGAG
Source organism: Pelargonium australe (assembly GCA_036897465.1). Lineage (NCBI taxonomy): Eukaryota > Viridiplantae > Streptophyta > Magnoliopsida > Geraniales > Geraniaceae > Pelargonium > Pelargonium australe. The sequence goes on from JAYMTH010002241.1 coordinate 91, forward strand.
ACCGTGGAAAGGTGTCAGTTTTTTTTTTAGCACTTATTATATATTTGTTCAAGTAGATTTCACAAATCAAATCTTGCTATTCAAAAATCAAAATCAGTCCACTAATGAACAAATCAAAGATTTATGGGGTCATTAATTGTCTTGAACTATCCATGATCACTCATCAATAATCTAGAAAAATATTGGCATCATCACACAATCAAGAAAGATCAACCATGTATCTTCCATCAAGAAACATAAGCTAACACGTCAAGGGTTAACTGTTAAGAGTATAGTTGTTAATTTTAATGTAATCACTTATGTTAAGTTTGTTACACAATTTCAAAAACTAATCATTTTCACTATATAAATACTTGTTGAATTAACATCAATTCCACATAATCCACGTTTTGATTTGTACGAATTTAAATTTCGAAATTTGTTATTATACGTAATCGCTTAGAAGATAATGAAGGATCCGTTCGAAGCGGCGTTTGAGGAGCAAGAGGACTCGCCACCTGAATCCCCCGTCGCCGCCGCCGCCGCTCAAACTCCGGCCGTCCCTGCTACCGGCCGAGGCGCCAGCGACGAGGCGTCCGATTACGACGACTACGACACCGTCACCAACACCAATAATAACCATAACCACGACAACGACAGTGCTCTGTACCTGTCCTCGGACCCATCGAAATCCAAGGTTTCAGGGATCAATGTACCCACCACGAAGAACAAAGACGATGACGACGACGACGAAGATGAGGATAATATGGAGGTTGAGCTCTCAAAATTGCCCTCCACCGCCGATCCCAACAAGATGGCCAAAATGCAGTGAGTGCCACTTCCTGTTATTTTCAGTGTGTGTTTCAGTGACCTTAAAATTGGATTTTGATCACATTGTCTAGTTTATTGCTCTGATTGATTTGATCCCATTTATTGTTTTGAAGATTTTTGTTGATTGTGATTTGTGGGTCTCGTTAAGGTTGTTGTTGTTAGGGTTCAGGTTGCTATAGAAATCAGTTTATATGTATATGCATATGCCAACTAAGTTTTTGATGGAAGAGAGTGTTTGGTGATGGTTGTTGCTGAGCTTGAGCATTTGATACTGGTATTTGCTATGTTGGAGACTATTGGGACATGCCGACAATGACAAGTGAATAATTGTGTCTTTGTTTTGTTGCAAATGTTTATACTTCTGTGAAGTAATGGTGTGAGCATAGGGTTCTTTGGATTCCTTGCAGTGTGATAGGGTTCTTGTCATACTTAATGGCCGTAAACAACATAAATTTGAAAATGTGGAGTATTGGATTTGCTTTTATTGTATATTATAGCTCACAGCTACCTCTACTGCCAACATTTATAATTGTTGACCATTCTGATTAATAATGTATCTGTCTTTTGATGGATTGCTTTGCTCTCTTTTACTTTGACATTGCTCCCAAACACGCAATCCCTGGTTTTCATACAAAGGGCAATCCATATTTGCTTGTTGCTCATCATTCATCAATGATCTGTGGACAGTGGACAGTGGAGTTGGAGGGGTGCATACATTTTTACTTTCTTACGCCTTGAGTATCCATAATGTGGTATCAGTGCCTGATGGTTTACATTCCACCTTTTTGTGGAAACTCAATATTACATTGGCAATTATTGCTCGGTTAACCTTGAGTGTGTCCAAGAGTAGAATGGTAGGCTCATAGATTATATATGACATGAAAGTGCCTAGATGATGAAATAGATTTTCCAGGTGTCTACTTGATCCTTAGCTAGTTCATGCATGTTTTCAGCAACCCGTATACTCATATCCCCTTCTGCATGTGTGTAATTGAGAATGCTAGATGTATAGTTTCCTTATATTCTGATGAAGTTCTAGTAAGCACCACCATATAATTGAAATTAAATTCACATTTGTTTGCTCTGCTGGGAAAAAAATCCATTTCCTTTGTCTTGGAAGTTCGCTAATAAAAAGATGGGTGAAAATCTTTGACATGAGTTCCTTCAAATGGTGTGAAAACCAATAAAAGAAAAATAGAAACAAATTAAACCGACACAACAGATGATATCCATTTTTCAGCAAACAAATCCATTGTATGATATATACACAACACAAGATGGTGTTCAGTATTGTTAGAAGAAAATTTGAACATCTTCATCCTTTCAGAGCTATTCTATCACAATTCACAGAGGAACAAATGAGTAGATATGAGTCCTTTCGAAGATCTGGGTTCCAGAAAGCCACCATGAGAAGGGTATGCTTGTTATTTATCACTCCCTTGTATCTTTTGTTGTGTTTTGATCAGTGTTTGGTTCTCGCTTTATGATCTGAGATGGTTGGTTCATGTAGATTCTAGACACATGGATTTTATACCAGCTGCTAGTTCTACGTTGTGCCTTGTCTGGAGCCTTCTTTAGCTTGAGATAGGTGATTTGACTAAGTTTTTTACTATTTATTTTTCTCTGATGATGTGACTGCAGTTACTGGTGAGCATCACGGGAAGTCAGAAAATTTCTTTACCGATGACAATTGTGGTGTGTGGTATAGCAAAAATGTTTGTTGGTGAACTTGTTGAAACAGGTAGCTGTCATTTTTTCATATTTTGTTGAAATGTCATGTTCTACAAGTTTTAAAATCTAGGACCAAAAAGGTGGAGGAAACTACATATCCTTGGGCGGTAGGAAAAGGAACTTTGCTAGAAATAGATGCGATTGCAGCCCTGCTATATATGCTTTCCCATTGACATGTTGTAAACTTCCATGCAACAAACTTATGACCTAGTGCTTTTCTTAGTCCGAAAATAGTCATTTTGAATAGTTCAACCCGATATGCTTCATTCAGTGACGTACGTGTTATGATTGGCAGCTAGAATGGTTATGACAGAGAGAAATGAATCGGGGCCAATCAGGCCTTGCCACATCAGAGAAGCGTTTAGAAGACTAAAGCTCGAAGGAAAAGTACCTAGGAGATCAGTTCCAAGACTATTTTAGAAGATGGGATGAGCCAAGATCCGACATCTGTGACCAATGCTCAGGTTTCCTGTTTGACATTTATTTCATTTTACATTTTTGCAACCTTCACAATACCATATTGCATAGTAGCATTTTCTGTCTGGTTCAGATTAATTCTATCATGTTTTATTTGTTAAATAACCATTCTCGTCACAGGCAATAGGCATTGTATTGTATTTATTCTCCGCTGCTACCAACCTAATAACTAGTGTTTGCTGTTAGCTTGAAAGTGGGTGCGAACGAGTTTCATATTACCTACACTCTGCTGAGGAATTCTTGGGGATCATATCTTTTCACATTTTGGACTTCCTTTCTGTCAACTTTCAGTACACAAATTGTAATAATCTTCAGTCACAGCTTGTTGAATTATAGAGTGCATAATAAAAATGGTTTTTTGGGATGTGATTGCAAATATTTCATTGTAATTTTATTAAGGATTGTCATGATATCAGTCAGATTTAAATTATATGATAAGGATTGGTTATGAGTTTTGTTTATGAATATTTGGTTAGTTGTGACTCATGAGTATATTATTTTGGAAGTGGATGGATCTACAGGACATTGTCTTTTACAATATTAAAATCTATTTGGCCATCAAATTGATCAGTGTTTTTAATGTATATGTTACAAAACCACCTTTTAGTTGAATTGTATATAATTATATCCATAAAATGGTAATGGGAAAATTATAGTAGTAGTTTTAAGGTATTTTTTATATTCCTAAACCAGTTTTTAGATGCAACCTATGACTGAAAACTCCATCCGGCGGACCTCCAAAATAAGCACGAGAGCGAAGAGACTTTACTCTCCAACTCGTTTCGAAAGACTTTTCAGTTCCTAAGAAACCAAATAGTTCATGCGGTAATGAAGCATAAAGAGGGTCAAATTCGAATAAGACCCCTATCAGAGAGATGTTGCACATTATTATGTATTTGCAAAGCTAGATATGTTGTACATTTCACTGATCATGACAAATGAAAATACATATTTTTTCATTTGTTTTGTAAAAGAGTATAGTCTTCATTAGCTTCCTATCTTATTTAGCTTTCGACAAAAATTTGTTGAGAATTTTGTTTATCATGTAAATCTAATATATCATTGTTGTTTAAAATCTTTCATTTCACAACTTGAATCCTTGTTAATAGTTTAATGAAATTACATATTAGAACTAGACACAACATTACAGCCTATCCATCTCTCTGGGTCACTCGTACATGTTTACTTTTCTTATTATTTACTTTCATTATCAATATTTCACCACAATACTTGTTTATATATAGCTTTTTAGTGTAAATCGCCTGCGAGTCTAAATAATTATTCTACCGTTTACTTTAATCGTTGTGGATTCGAAACTCGGATTCTCTTGAGTCCTATATTACTTGTACGACATCGGTACACTTGCGGAGTGAGTGACAATCTTTTGTCACACACAAATGTCGCACCGAGTTTTTGGAGTCGTTGCCGGAGAGCAATTTTGCGACCCAAAAGCGTGTGTCGAAGGTTTGGTTTGTGCCGAAACGCTACCTAAACGTGTGATTCCTCACTCCCATGCAAGCCATTCAACAACATCGGCTTCATCATCTCCAACGGGAACCGCTTTGGCTTTATGAGATTTTTGCAAAGAAATTGGAGCATGAGCGATAGGTTCTGAGTCAGAAGTAATTGAACTGCTTCGAGAAATTGAGGCTGCTAGACCTTGATCTTAACCCTCTTTTTACGCTGCCCCTCGTTTTGTTTCTTGTGTCCTGATCCTTTCTCTCTCTATTTTGTTTTTGTTGTTTGCTTCTCCCTTCCTTGAGATATAGTACTTTTCTCCCATGTAACGAGTATATTAATAAAAATATCGCTTGCTGATAAAATATATATATCATGAAAGATGTGACTATTTCCGTATCATATGCATCTCCTAAACCTTTTGGAACTTCATACTCTTGATCTGTTTTGGGCATGTTTATGTACATGATTAGAGTTTAATTGTGACTTCATACTTAAAGCTCGAAAGCATGTGTTTTTGAATTTACTCTAAAAGGAAGTACCATATAATCCTGTTTTTGACACTTCTAATCATGTATCTCTTTCATTTTTCTTAACTAATAGTCTAATATCATTGCAACAACCTTATTACTAACTCAAGATTAAAGAATTCTTTTTTTCTTTTTTTTTTAACTTCAAGAAATTGTATTTTGTACACAACCGTCACAACTAGGACATCAAAACCATTGTTTCTAGCCCTATCTCGAATTGAAATCAGGATGACACAAAAGTTGAGCTACGCAATGTTAAAGTAGGTGAAATAAGTTCCACATCGGATAAATATAAAGTGGAAATGCTAAATATAATGGTGAAAGTGAAACCCTACTAATAAGGTTGACATTTTAGCTTGAGAAGCCCATGTCATTATGTTTATCCCGTTATTGATAAATTTCATAATATACTCCATCGACATTTTACTTAATGTCGTTTTTTCTTGATTAAGCAAAACATATTTGAGCTATTTTGCCTGAGGTTGTATTCAACATCTGTCACTAGGATATCTTTACTCGTTGATGTCTCCTTTTATGTATGAATTTTAATCTCCAAATTATAATTGTTCTTCTTCACATCCTCATTTTTAGATTAGCTTGTCTTCAACTTATTTTTCTCTAAACCTTAAATAATAAACTATTTGTTAAAGAAAAGTTATGGAGCATTTGAAGGAGCACAATGCCTACTTCTTGAGAAAAAGAAAGAGAGAGAAAATGAAATGTCTATCTTGCCCTGGAGTTTTGATGGTTAGACAAATGGAGCTATTTAAATAATGACTCAATTTTAATATCTTATAAAAATTATTGTGCTTAGCAATTATAAAATATTTATTCCACTAAAAGTTCATTTTAACTCCTACTTAATGGACTTTTGGACTCATATTCCCAACTTAGCAAAGAGAGAAAACAAAGGAAAAATAAAGATTTTTATAAGCTTAATGGCAATTTGCTAATTTCAACCAGAGAAAAAAATTCTCAACCAATATATCAATTGTCAATTAAGTGTTGTCACATAAGTAATTGGGAAAATGATATATGGGGGCCTATTATTTGGTTCCATAACACATGAGGTACCCAAGTTTTAAAATGTAGTTTTAGAGATACCTAAATTATTTACACATCCGTAAACGGTTAAAGTTAACGGAAAATTAAACTTATTACCCATGTGCACAGCACATGACCCCATGATTTATTGAATATACCAACAATGCCCTTTTCCCCATTTTATGGTCTTCTTCAACACCTCTTATTTTCCTACAGCAAAACACAACCAACAACAGAGCAAATTATGATCCAATCCAATGGACAACATCCACAACTTTATGACCCAATTTGGAGCAGTAGTGCAGTGTTAAGTTTTTTATTGCTTTTTTCTTTTCTTAAAAAAAAAAACAAATTGCACCAAATCTCATAGACATTCACCGTAGCATAGTGACAGAGGCCATTGGAGGCGATCACTGGTATGTCCGGCCAATCGACCGCCGCCACCGCAAAGCTTTCAGATCTGATTCGAGATGAGTTCCAGATCTGGATTCATAAAAAATATTGGTATTTGATTTTTTTTTGTGGGTATTTTGGGTCAATAATTTTGGGTTCATCAAAAAAAAAAATTTGTGGTGAACACACGAGTCTAAATTTTGTATTATTTTAGCTCATAAGTTCACTTTTCTAATTTGTATTCCGGATTTATTTTGTAATCGTTGCATGCTTAAGTTCAAATTTATTTATGTATTTTGTGTTCAGATCTGTGAGTCTGCAAATGTATTTGATAGAAACAAAAATCATTGCAAGATCTCAGTAACTGATTCCAAGTAAAAACGGGTCTGAATCTATGGATGCTCGGGTTAGGTGCCGACCGGTTAGGAGATAATTTTTTTGGTTATGAGATAATTTATTTATTTTATGGAAAATCCTTATTCCGGCCGGATTCTTCAAAGACATGAAGTTTTCGACATTTGAAGAACTCGGTCTCCGGAATAAGGATTGTCCAGAAGAAAAAAAAAAAAAACAAACCTCAGTTAACCATTCAAATTTGAAGTCCTCAAATATGTGGGCATGAATAAGATCTTAAAAAAATTCAGAAATAAGTTAACAATCCAAAATAAAAATAAATCAGATCTTGGGAAAATTCATACTCATAATTGTGAATTTAAGTCTCCAAATAAGTGGGTTTGAATTTCATTTATCGGATTTGATGGCTTTAATTTGTTAATAATCCAAAATTTAAACTATACCTTCATTTGATTTGAGAATACATGGAATTCAAGTTGATGATTATATATTGAATCACACCATTGGAGAATGAAGATTTTACAAATGGTGGGTTTGTGATGAAAGTAAATATTAGAGAAGATGATGAATAGTGTATCTTTAAGGGTAGATAAGTCATTTTAAGTTGATAGTTAACAAAGTTAGAGAAAAAGTTTATATTACACTATTGTTGAAAACTAAGGTATTTTCAAAACTATGTTTTAAAACTTAGGTATGTTACGTGTTTTGAGACAAAAAAAATGGGTCCCCATCTGTCATTACCCCTAAGTAATTTACACTTATTTTTATCTCAATAAAATTTTAAGTGCAAAGAGTCCCGTTCATATTCATTTTATTTATCTTTTGGTTGAAAGATTTTACTACTCTTTCGATAATACAAAGGAGATGAAATGAGTGTTTTGGAGATTGCAGCCGAATAAAGAATAAAAAAAATATATATAAACCTCATAAGAATTTACTATTTTTTAAAAGAAAAAAGAAAAGGCAACAAAAACTAAATTCATTGCAGCTTCAGCCTTGAGCCCCTTCCTCTGCCCTTTCCCCAAAAGACTGTATACATTAACATTACATTCACCATATCCTGTTTTCTCCTTTCTTCTCCAAATTCACTCAAAACTGTGATCAAGGAGAAGGAACTTCTTTACTCCATGGTGAGGGCCATGCCATGAACATCACTCACTTCACACCCCATTTTCATTATTTCTTAATATTATCACTATCTTCTTCTTCTTCTTGTGCACTTCTCCTCAGTCTCTCTGACTTCACTTGAAGATCTTATTAATTCTTAATTTGGATATTCATACCTATCTTTATCCTCATGAGGTCTGCTTGCCAATTCCATTCATTTTCTCTCTTTTTTTCTTATTCATCATCATATAATCATTATGTTACTGTTCTTCTTCCATTTGTAATTACTAATTTCAGCAACATGTTCTTGTTGAATCCAGATTCTCAATCTGCTGCTTGTTTTTATTTATCTCTGATTTTGTTGAATGCGTTCTGGGATTGTTCCAATTCTGGATTATGAGTCCTTCAGATCTTGATTTGTGTATTTTGTTTCTAGAATCTGTTGTATTTAGAGTTTTTGTTTGATGCTGTTTTCACAATTCACAGGTACCAGAGAGTGAGCCCAGAGAGTGTTCCTCTGGGCAATGGAAGAAAATCCAACTCCAAAACCACCAGCGACGACGAAGACGGCAGCAACGGCGGCTTCACCGGCGCTTGCACTACATCCAGATCTCCATTCAAAACACAAGACCCACAAAACCTCTCCGGCCACCACCACAGTAGGACGCTGGAGAGCAGCCCCACCCACAATCTCAATCTCAATAACAACGGAGCATTTGGAAGTGGAAGTGGCGGTGGTGGTGGTAGTGGTGATGGGCTGTTGCAGTGGGGGCATAAAAAAAGGTCCAGGATCTCAAGAACTGAGATCCGAGAATCAGTCCAGGCCATCCAGAAGCACAAGATGCGGAGGAAAGCGCCTGGACTGGTGGTGTCCGCCACCACTACCACCACCGTCGCAACCATGCAGCCGCCTTTGCCGGCCCAAAGTCTTAGAAATGGGATTGCACCGAACAGGTATATTTATGGCTCTAGATTACATCAATATCTTTGCTTTGATTGATTTTTATTTAGCTGCTTTCTTTTGAGGGTTGTTCATCTGGTTATGAATTTTTGATATCATTTTTGTTAGCTTTGGTTCAGTTTTGATTCTTTCTGGATCTAAAAGACCAAACCCTTCCACACTTTACCTTTCTACCCCTTCAACTTCATTTTATATATTTTCAGTTTTTGTAGCTTACAATGTTTTGTTGGGTTAGAAATTAGAATCTCTCTCTCTCAAGAGTACTCTCTTGACTCTTGATAATCCAAATTCAATCCATTTGATCAACACTCTTTAGTTATTTCCTTAATTTTCCAGAAATTGAAACTCATATTGGTGTTGCTACTTTTCCACACACATATATATATATATATTTATAGAGAGAGATGCTTTTTCTTCTTTTAGGTGCCCTATTAAATTCCATCTTTCCTCTCTTGTGTGTGTCCTCTCTAACTAACCCAAAACCAACCCTAAATTTCCAAGTCCCACATCATCATCAAATACAAATAAATTAGTTTGTTTTTTTTTTTTTTATTTAGCATGTTCAGGAATATAGAAGAGCAATCATCAGTGTCAGTTCCATCATCAAGAAATGGGGGTGGGTCTAGATCTGCAGCTGGAAAGCGATCTCTTGTATTTTCATCGCCTTCCAATGGAACATTAGGCCACATGGAGGGAGGTGGTATTGAATCTTCTTCTCTATCACAGCATCATCATCAGGCCAAGAACAACACACCTGCTGTTGTTGCTGTGGCAGAGAAGGTGGTGTTGGAGTGTCCTAGAATATACTTGACTTTGTCCAGGAAGGAGAAGGAAGATGATTTTCTAGCCATGAAAGGCACAAAGCTTCCTCAGAGACCTAAGAAAAGACCAAAGAACATTGATAAAGCTCTTCAGGTATTTTGCCATGTATAGTATAATTTATGTTTATATTATGCTACCCTAATCACTTGATTTTCAGTTGCTCCATTATTTATTTTGAAACAACCATAAATTAGTACAAATATTTCGGTAAAGCTAAACCAGTAAATAACTAAATTTGAGTTGGCTTTGAAGAATTTAATTCATTATACATATTTGCATTTGGGTGGGTTGCTCGCTCCCACAGGAAGATTTATTGAAATTTAACATGGTGTTATCACCTTTTTGTCTTGGTCTGATATGAACTAAAAATAATTGGACTCATTTTCTTTTTTAACGAGGTGTCAACGTCTTTTATATATAAAAGATGCTAACACTTTATTAAAATAATTTGGATCCGGGCGGGTCGCTCCCACTAATTCACTTGGGTGGGTAATATCTCATTGACTTGACTTAGACTAAAGAAAAAAATTTAAGTTTAGATTCCTTGTTATATATATTATTCTCCGTCACAAAATAACATCATTTCCTAAACTTTTATATTTGAAAAATTAGATACTTATTTTGAGACTAGACTATATTATAATAGGTAAAAAAGTATATGAATGCGTTCGTTCTCGTCGGTTTCTTTCTTAGTGCGGTGGTATTTAAAATATATCAAATAATTATTTTTGTTCAACTATTTTGTTGATTTAGTTGTATCAAACAATTGAGAAGAATAATTATTTAATATATTTTAAATTTGGTTTACCATAAAAAATTACTTGTACAAGATAATAATAATAGAATGGGGTTGTTTGGCAGTATTGCTTTCCTGGGATGTGGCTGTCTGACTTGACGAGGAGTCGGTACGAAGTTAGAGAGAAGAAAAGTGTGAAGAAGCAGGTAATCCAATCACACACACACTCTCAACTCTGTTTTTGGATCTTGCTTAGATATTCTTCTTTTAATGATTTGAAATGAAATACTGGTCAATTAATTTGAAATTTGAAAATAAATAAAAATGAGAGATTGTAGGGTGGGTTTGTTGAGAAAATTAAATATTGAAATGAATTCATGGGAATAATAAATACGAAAATGATTAGTGCATGTAGACTGACGTGGTGAATTTACAACCAATGTTTTAAAAACTGACTCGGATGAAGAACTGGTCAGGTCACCGGGTCGAACGAGTCGGCCTACATGCAATATACGTACATGCAAAAATCCGCTTCCTAATATATATGGTTGTTTTGAAATGCAGCAGCAACAAAAGAGGAGAGGACTGAAAGGAATGGAGAGCTTGGATAGTGATTCATATTAGTAGCTGTAATATCTGCTATGCCCTCTTCTCTTGTGTTTTGTTTTCTTGTGTTTGTGTCCACCAAAATAGGATTGGTGGTTTTTTGTATTTTTTTTTTGTTGTTGTTGCAAATTGCAGAGCAACTGATAGAGAGATGCCAGGTGGTCTGTTTCTATTGGTTGTTGTGTTCTCACCAGTTACAAAACAAAAATCCAGTTGAGCACATAGACAGTTTTGGAGGGAATGTTATCTCCTGAGCTGCATCCCAATATAATTATGATGGGCCCGTCCGGTCCTCTCAATTCTCTTTTACTTTCATTTTACCCTTTTTTTTTTTTCTTTTGCTTTTGGTTTTTAAATTTCTACCAAAACACATGCCCTATTTTTGTGTGAATATCTTACTGTATTAATGGTAAATAAGATTCATCTAAACAACAAAAAATAAAGGTAATTACGTATAGGAAAAATAATTTTTTTCATAATGTTAACTTTTTTAGGAAAATTGATAAGAACATTTGACACATTGGAAAGTGGAGGAAAAATGCTAAATTCTGAGTTGTGAAAAATGAATATTACGTTTGGCTAAAAATTGCAAGTTTGACTAACAACTTACTCTTATCACATAAATTTTTTCTTACCAGAAAAAGAGTTTCCAAACAATTCCCTAACTAATGTAGTATTCACTAAAAAAAATATACATTCCTTAAATTTTAGTGTTTAACAAATAGATCTATGTTTTTGCTAATTTGTATTCATAGTGTAAATAAAATTTTCATTTAATTTGCAATCGAATTGAACATTTTTTCCAAAGCAAGCTAAAACATGTTAAAAAAATTACTTGTTCAAACCTTTATTTATTCTCAATTTAATAAAAAAAATCACTTGAATCATGTTAAAAATATTCAAATTGGTTTATGAATATAATTAAATTTAACAAAGACATACTGAGACAGGTTAAAACACTTTGAATTTACTCTGATATCTCAACTTTCAAATTCAAGCTTATTGTCTTGGGAAGTGAGAAATGTTATTATTTGAGTATGATATCTCGTTACTAATAATAAAATATATCATTATTTTAAAAACAATGAACACATATTCACGTTTTTCCTAGTTACGATAGTTTTAAGATATTATGAAATTAGTTTCATAAGTTTAAAAATAAATTGTTCTGGAATTTTTCAAAATTGTCATATACATCATTTTTTATATAAAAAAAATTATAATTGTGTATATTTACACAAAATGAAAAAAAAAATGCATTAAACACGAACAAGCAAACATTTAGCTATAAAATATATTTTTTTACAAAACAACAACAAAAATTGATCGGATAATTGTGTCACATTAGCATAGCAGTTAAAATAAACAAATATTAAACGGTAACCACTAATTTATATAATTTCAAAAAAAATTCAACTAAACTCTTAAAGTTCAACTATCATTTTGATTATTTTTATTTTTTGGTTCAAAATCCAAACAACAACTTTTTTTTTTGAAACCATAATAATATTAATGCAAAGCATCCAAACATAAAGTATTACACACAACAACTGGGAGGGCATTCTATTCGCAGATATAGGAATAAAACGACAAACAATCATTGAAAACAACCTTAATAACTCGATACAATCATAAATTAGGAGTAGTTTTAACTAAAGTCCTACTCCGTATATAATTTTTTTTTTTTTTTTTTTTTATAAAGCCTTTATAAATTATACATAGAAAAAGATTGTGAGCTGCTATTATCAGATCATGGGCTAACATAAAAATTCTTTATGTGTTTTGGGCTTGTAGCTCTGAGCCCAGAAGCAGAATTGAAGAAAAGAA
>JAYMTH010002242.1:0-12945 GCA_036897465.1 Pelargonium australe
CACACCCTTAGTGTGTTTGCTTTTGACCCCGGTCAAAACAGGCACATCACGTAGTATTTTACTTTGACCATCAACTTGCTCTTATCACCATTGCTTTCTCTAATCAAAATCATGATTCCCAAACGATACCTCTAAAAAATTTACTTTTTCTTTGCCAAACGATAAAAGAGAATCTATATGTTAGATATTTATTTTGTGTAAAATACGTTACTCCGGACAGAAAAATAACTCTAGTTTTTCACGGCTCTCGCTGTTTCCGAAGAAAGCACCGACTCAACCCCACCTAACTCTGTAACGCAAACCATTTATGGAGTCAATGAGAAAGCCCTAGATCTCTCTCCTGCTGCTATGGCATTTGACCCTGAGAGAATCGAGGAGCAATCGCTGCTCATGGCCATCACCTCTGAACCCAGAGTGTCCTCTGACGCTGTCTCTGAATCTTCGTCTTCAGCTGCTACTGCCGACACACCTGATCGCACCCACCCTTCCAATTCCTCACCCAACTCTTTAGGGGATGGTGAATTTCAGGTTTGGCTCATCATGTTCATCTTCTTCTTTTCTTGAATGTTTGCCTTTTGATATTCAATTGCTGAACTATAAAGTCTATATTGATCTTAATTTTATTTTGTTAAGTTGCTTATGAGCTGTTGGGAATTGGAAGAAAGTAAGAAACTGAAATTTAGGTTTTTTCAAGGGAACTTAAATTTGGGTCTAGTTATGCTTTTCTTTTGTTTAATGATTGGTATTATAGCAGAAGCCTGAGCCCAATTCTATCCTACTGATTAGTATAAATTTACAATTTACTTCCTCATTTAATGAGTCAATAACACTTTAAAATAGTTACACCTTATCCAATTAGTATTACTGTTTTTAATTTTGTATTCAATGAGAAACAAAGGAACCAAGGTTGTATGGTGAGCTCTATAAATTGGAGATTGAGATAATAAAGTTTCTGGAACTGGATTCCAGAATTACTTGAGCTCGAAGTAATGAAGAAGTTCGATCTTTTGTGCTCTAGCTTCTAACATTCGAATTAGTCTAAGTTTCATTCGACGTTCCCGAAATGGATCCTATCCAATATTTGACATTTTCAATGATCATCTTTCTTTTAGTTAGTTGGGGGTTACTTCTTATTTTTGATAGATGAAATATCCTCATCATGTTCATGTCAATTGAACTAATGTTATTAGCTGTGAATTTCAAATGTTCGTAAGAAAATTGTGGGAGAGTGAGAAAATAGAAGGAGAAACTGTTTCTTTTATTAATGATTGAATGAATTACAAGTCCTCCACTACACTGCATTGTATCAGCAGCTCTGCTGCAGTAATATATACCAATAACAAACAAGCTGAGCTGGCAAGACACCTCAACAAGACACAAACACGCAGGACTCACTGAATGGACTAACTAAAAAAAAAGGTCCAAACCAAACAATGAGCCAAAACTAAGTGCTCAGCCCAATGTTGAAACACATAAACTAAATAGCTGATAATGAATTTAACTACCACTACTAGTCTTATTCAAGTTTGCATTAAAATATCCATGCAACAGGGGATCATTGTCCTCAAGGATCAAAGAAGGGTCCTCTACTGCAAATTAAATAGGTGTCCCCAAGTGGCATCCTTATGTTAGTCATCTGTAAACTGAGTGTATTATGCTTCATACCATCTCAAATTTCGCTTTGTTTTATATTTTACTGGCTTGTTTAGAATATGTTTCTTGATAGTCCCTGAAGTCTTTGTGTCATCACAAATATGGTTGAACTGTTGAACCATGCAGAAGATTTACTTCGTTGGGTGCTCATGACTTTGGTTGATCCTTTGTTATATGTGCATTGAATGGTTAAATAAAGAAAAGTGCTCATAGATATCCCAGAGGGAACCTGCATATCAGTTTCTTTGTATTATTCTCCTTTTCTCTCTTCTTGTGATTCATTTATGTTTGGGGGTAAAGGACAGTGGGTCAAGAAGTGGACCTAAAACCTACTTATAGGAAATGAGGAACATTTGAGAGGATCCCACGATAATAACTAAATTGGAAATCAAAGAAAGAACTACATCATGACCATTTAGCCAAGGCCATGGCATGCCCTTACTATAGCTCTCTAATAGTTATATAAATGCTTTCTTTTGCATAGAATTTTGATAGCAGGCAGTTTGTTAACTCTAAATTAGAAGTGAATTTGTAATCCTATATTCATTAACATATATGCTATATAGTCAGATCTGAAGTTCAATGGTCCATTTGGATTATTGGATTTGATTTGACATTCTGGATTTGAGCCAAATCAAATGTTGGATGCACTAAGAGTTTGAATTTAGATTTGTCTCAAATCCAGTAGGATTCCAAACGTGTCTGCAACATGGGATTTCAAATAACAACTTTTACCTTCTATTTGAAATTATGTGATCTTCTAAACATTATATTTTTATATGACATGCAACGTTTCAAATCAAATTCAAGAATTGAATCACGATATATAGTTATTTCATAAAAATCAGTGCTATAACTTGTTTGGTAGTTGTTTGGAAGGTTAAATCTTTTCAGAGTTATTAGTCATTTAATTCTTTTCATTTACTGTTACAGTCACCTGCATCATTGAGGAGTGAGGAGTATCGGCAGCTATTTCGTCTTCCGGCTGATGAAGTGAGTAACTTCATGCCTTTTGGTGTGGCGATACCAAGTTTTTTATATATTTGTTGTGAGCGTGTGTTTTTTTTCCACTTTGATTTGATAATAATGATATTTGATAGTATCAAGATATTTAGTTTGAATTTGAAGTACTATGAAGCGAATAATTGGGACATCTTGACCAATTTAGCATAAGAACCAAGCAAGCCTTTAATCAAGGCTTAGTATGTAGGATTGGAGTGTGAGTGTGTTTCTTATTAGAGGTTGGTGATGTCTTTGGCAGGCTATTAAATTCTCTTACAACATTTTGAAATTCGTATAATAATCAAGCAAGCCTTGAATCAAGGATCAGTATGTAGGATTGGAGAAGCCGTGTGTTTGAAGCAACCCCAAGCTCCTTAAATTGGCCTTCGTAATTACCTCCTTATAGTTTAGACTTATTTCCCTTCTTGTATTAGTCAGTTTAGTACCACTGCCCTATATAATTGGCCGCTCTTTTATCATCAATATATGCAATTTATATTGAACATTTGTCTTGGAGGGCATGTTTTAACCTTTTGCTCCTGTTCTTTTTTCTATAGGTCCTCATTGAAGATTTTAATTGTGCATGTCAGGAGAATATACTAATTCAGGTAACAATATTCTCTATTTTTCCTTACCAGCAATTTCGAATCTTATCTGGTCATGTGTTCTTTACCCAACTTCTCTAAACTGTTTTATCGTATTGTTTTGTTGGGTTCATCTTCATCACCCTAACATAGAACAAACACACTTTTGATAATGATGATATTCGATTTTGTTCTGCCCCATTACTTTTGTAGTTTTTAATTCATAAATCTACTGATTAGCTGTAATGCTTGACATTATTTATCTTTTTATTTCCTGATCTTTCTTAATTTTCTATCTGCTGCAGGGTCATATGTACCTGTTTCTTCATCATATTTGCTTTTACTCTAACATATTTGGATTTGAGACAAAGGTATAATGTTGACTTGATTTGTTTGTGCAAAGTTAGCTACTAATCGACTTTAGTTATAGAATCCATAAAAATTCCATTTCATTTTTATATTCCCTAAATGCTATTGATTAAATTAAAAGCTAACCATGTATTTTTTATCGGAAAAGTACTGACCGTTCTTGAATGATTTTTATATTTGCGACAACTAGCATGTATCTTAGTATTTCATAAGATAAAGAGTACATTTTGAAAGGTTTTTGAAACAGTTGCAACTTGGCTCAATAGGCAGTTAGTAATTGTTATGTACAGAATGAACAATGCCATATCCTCCGTAGTTATTATGTATTTAAATTTTTGAGGCAAATTGTATGATTTAAATTTTTTAAACATGTAAGTTACATTTCAAGGACATTAAGTTTATGATAATCTCTACTTCAGAAAACAATTCCACTTCGTGAAGTCACGGGTGTGAAGAGGGCGAAGACAGCAGGGATCTTTCCTAATGCCATTGAAATTATTGCTGGAGAGAAAAAGGTAATGGTGGATTTGGAATATAGTTTCATCCTCAACTGTTTTGCAGTGATGATGTCCCCTAATTCTGGACCTGAAATGACCTTTCTTACTTCTCCATTTTGAATGTCAGCTGCATTATCTTAACCCACTTACTGATTTGGCAGCACTTCTTTGGATCCTTTCTATCACGTGATGAAGCTTTCAAGCTCATTAATGACGGATGGTTGCAACATTGTAATGGTGCTGAAGTAATTACCGAACAGGTGTTTCGATCTATCATAGTTTATCATGGTGATTATTGTCATCCTGCATTAATAATGTTTTGGAGTTATGTGTAGTCATCTCATTGTTCAAAATTAATAATTCGTAAGATCTAGCCAGCTGTTAGGAACTCTGTTGCTTTACCTCAGTAAGGTTAGCAGTTGAAGATTTATGTCTATAATCTTGATCATGAAAAAGAACCACTGTGACTCTTACTAAGATGTTTGCTAGAGTATGTAGATTGATTATCCAGAGAATCAAAATTATTTATAAATTCCAACCAAATGTGTTCTTAGTGCTTCTCATTACCAAGTGATGATAATTGAGTGCTCTAACTAGTAGAACCAAGTCGTGTTTGTCGCTTCATTGTTTCTCATGTGCCAATTTAACCTCAGGAAATATCCGAGTCTAGCAGCCATGATAATGGGCTTGTTGTAATTGAAAAGGTCAAGAGCTTCAAATGTACAATTGAAGAACCAGGTTCGGCTGACAGGTATTGTCATGAGTGGTATCAATGTTATTTTGGTCTGGTTGTGATGTTTTGTCTTGAAATGAATTAAAATGGTTACATCTATATAAACAAACCAGGGATGATGATAATCAGAACATACAAGATCCTGAGGTTCTGCCCATTGTTGAAGATGATATTGTGTCAACACCAATTTCAGAACTGAACGATAATTTAGAACAGGATGCAAAGCCAGCTGTAAATTCAGAATCTTTTTCTTCCGGAAAGACTTGGACATGGAAGGAGGAGAATTCAAATGCCCCAAAGAGTTAGTTAACTGATCGATCTTTAACCGTAGTTTTATTGATGCAATTTTGTGTTAGTGATTTGTAATTCTTTATTTTTCTATTTGCTTTCTTTTTACAGTAGTCTTGCGTTCAAAATATTTTGACTGTGGGTGATTCGTTCACCTTCATTCATTTCACCCTCTTGTAGTTATGTTCCTTCTTTTGTATACCAAGTCAAGAATAGGACATAGTTGTAGTGCTCTAATTTTTAAATATTGGCTAATGCAAGACACAGAGATAAAAGCACATACTCACATATGCCAGGTGGTTATTTTTATGATAATTTAGCTCTTCAATTTTTCCCTCTTATACTATGTTTTTTATGTCGTTTGCTATGCCTTGTCATTCTACCTATGTCCAAACTTTGATGATAATTGTTTGTGATTTGCAGTACCAGAATACTATACAATGGTTGCAGAATCAAAGTTCCCGGTATTATTTTATTATTCTATCTTATCACACACACACATCAAGTTCAAAAATATTTTCTTTCAAGCATAATAATTCTCTTTGAAATTGGTTATCATTATTTTTCAGCTAAAACTCATTTTATATATTGCAGATAAAGGTGAAAGACTTCTTTAGTCTCTTTTTTTCAGAGGAATCTATTAATTTTGTTGAATCATTTCACGGAAGATGTGGGGATAAAGGTAGGCTGATTAAAAGAAGTCTGGATTGTCTTTTTGTACATGTTCTCTTCAGTGAATTATCTTCATTTTCAGATTTCAAGTGCACTTCGTGGTCTCCCCATAACCAATTTGGACACACTCGTAATGTGGAATTTCAACATCCAATCAAAATTTATTTTGGTATGGTTTTGCGTAAAGCAAATAGTATACTCTTTTACTTTCCAATCTTTGACCATAGTGTTCACATTAATCTTGTGTGTTTCTGTTGCTAAGGTGCAAAATTTGGCAGCTGCAAGGAAGTCCAGAAATTTCGGGTTTACAGAAACAGGTTCTTTATACCATTTGCTTATCGTGCTATTCAGTAATGCCTGAAAATTATTAATGTTTATAGTTCTATAGAAATAGAATTTGCAATTGCTCCTACTTATCTTGGTTTAAGTTACTGATCTTTCTATTTGGTAATTTTGTGCTGATGAACGGATCTGTGGTTGGGATTTTAATTTCACATATGATTTTAATAAACTTCCAACCTTGAGTCCTATGCCTAGTAGTCTAAGGGATGTAATTCTTCCTATTTAACAGACTGAATAAGTGATTTTAGGTTTCTCTCAATTTGTTATCTTGTGGTTCATGCGTCTTAAACCCTAGGCGTTCCTGTAAGGAGTCATACATTTGATTCTTAAGAACCTAGTAGTGTGAGGCTAATATTAAATTTCCCGTTTTTTGTTCCTTATCTTTGTTAAATAAGATTTGAACTCCAATTTTCCCATCCCAATTTCTCCAATTCTCATAAACCCTAACCCTAATTTCGAAGTACTTAGCATTTCCTCTTCATATCACTTTTAGAACTACATTATATTTTCTGTTTAGACTACAAATTAAAGCCTGATTATTCTAATCTGACAAAGACCTTATCCTTGGAACTAAATAGACTATCAATCAAACACGAAACATGTTACATTGAAGACACTTAGTTACCATATCATTTATATGAAGTTACTAAGTTAATGACTCTTTTCTTTTATTGCGTCATTAATCTTGCACCAACACAAATGGAAGAATTGAAGAATCAGATTCTGGGAGAAGTTTGTTAGTATAAAAATAATTGGAAAAAGAATAAAATCAATAGATCAGGATGTTTAGAACCAATGGCAAGAGATTATTGCTTAAATGAAAGAGAATATTATCTGAAATATTAAAATTTTGAACATTCAAGCAAATTCATGGGCAATGGCAAACTTGTGGAATTTAGAGTTTCATAGACCTATTGACAAGGCTAGAGTGTTCTCTGTAATGCTATTTTGATTTAAGCCTTATTTTGATACTTAAAAATAGGGAGGTCTTTTGTTGATGATTGGAGGTAACATTTGCTAGAGTCTTTAGACTAAGTGGTTCACATATGGTAATGTGTGTTCTTGAGGAAAACATATTGTGCAATTTACCTCTTTCATGCAGTGATCTGATGATCTCCCATGAATGTGTGGTTTATGAAAGTCCTTGTGCAAGTCTTTTAATTTATTGGATCCTATTGGGAGCACAGAGTGTAGAGCTCAAGCTAGCTTTGTTGCTTTATTTTGAGCTTTAATATTTGGTATTGGGTAGAAAAGTTATATAATGAAGTGCTGGATTTATTATTCTCCACTATAATATTTTGACTCATGTACCTGTGTGTCCTTGTCTGCATGTGTGTGCCTCCATTGCTGTTTTGCGATGATAATTGTATATAGTTGTAGTTACTCGTATGCAGTCAATGGTTGTGCTTTCTTACCAAATTGATATTATATTGACATCAAGCCATCTACTTCTTCAGTTGCTTGGTTATTGAGACCACACAAGAGATAGATGATGTTCCTTACGGAGATTACTTTCGTGTCGAGGTATAAGCTAAATTTACCATTTTGACTTGAACAACTTACAAGTAGAGTATGCTTGCAACTTTCTTTTAGTATATAATTGAGTAGCTAATGGTCAACTTTAAAAGATACTGAAAAGAGGTACTAGCTGTTGTGGTTTTCATGGCATATGCAAGTCATGCTGTAAATATTCATTTTCAATTTGAATACTTGAAACTATTCAAAAAAAAAAAAAAAAAAAAACACTGGACATTGCATGATGCTGTGCAGCGGCTGATCATAATATTGTAAACTAGATGTTGAGGGTGCAAATAGTGTTTGCTCTCTTGACCATCTAGTGTCTAGGTTCTTTTACTTAAATATCTTCTATTTAAGGCACGATTATAGTTGATGTAAACCAATTTTTGTAACAATGTTTTTATCAAGTCTTTTCCTTTTAGTATTAATCTAAAATACTATAGGTTGTGACCGTATATGTTAGAAGTTGAAGGGTTTAGGAAGTAGGTCTTTTGAGTTACCATTCACTAAAATAGGGTACATGTTAAGTTATAGCAGGTCTTAATTAAAAAGTCAAGTGTGGGCTTCCTGCCTCTTAAAAAAGCTCCAAAATTGCTGGAACTTTAGAGCTTCATTTGAGTTGCTGGGCTTTTTAGAAAACGAAGCTCAAAATTAGGGCTTTGGGCTTAAGTGGGCTTTATAAAACACTGGTGCAGCTGCCTTCGTTGGAGTTAAATTCATGGTTTCTGTGTGGTTCTTGGATTCTGGAAGATCACGGGACATAAAATTTGTCTATTTTGTTCTGCTTTTAGTCGTCTTTTGCTATTTTTTATTTATTTATTTCCAATTGGTTATTCTATCTCAACATATGATTTTGATTAGTATTTTAAATGACACACAATTAGTGCAAATTAATTTTTCATCATTGTGGCATAAAGGAAGAGTCCTTTATGCTTTAATCTAGATTTCATATAGCACAGGTTGTTTTTTCATCATTGTGGCCCAAGGGAAGAGTCCTTAATGCTATAATCTAAATGCTAGTTCTTAAATTTCTTCTTCCCTGTTGTTTTGATGGTAATTCATATCAGGGTCTTTGGGAATTGCAAAGAGATAGTGATGAATCTAAAGAATGTTGTGATCTGCGGGTGTATGTGAATGTGGCTTTTTCCAAGAAAACTGTATTTAAAGGTCTGCCTCTTGATAGTTCTTGCATATTAATTATTGTTGATTTGTTTAGGATCTTTCAAATGCTCCTAATAACATCAGTTCTGATGTTTACAATCAACCTGCTTGTGAACCGGTTAGGGGTTTAAGTTTGTTTTTATATTTTTTTGTGAATGAACAAGCTTAAAACTGATTTTGAGGCTTGTAAAACAAGTCTGCTGGGCCTGATGAAGGCAGAAGATTGAATTGTTTAGGCTTTCAAACACCATGTACATAAAAGAAAACATGTAACTAAGTTGATGAGCCAACATAATATGAGTAAGATGCGTGCTACTCTGATTTGTCACGACTCGCGAGTACTTGCTTTTATCAGTGAAGTCATCTCGTGGCAGTTTTTGTTCATTCGGTTATTTCTATGTCTCAGGTAAAATTGTTCAGTCTACTATGGAATAATGCCGAGAAGCTTATGCACTTTGGATAAGCATGGTATATTACATTTCTCCATTGTTAATACATAATTGTTGTCCCCTTATGGATTTGAACATGTAAATGTCCATTATTTCAGGCACATGAATTGTTGAAGAAGAAGAATCTTGAAAAGGCAGAAGGTTAGTTTGCTGTATACAGCATTATTTGAAGAACATATTTCTGTTCATGATATTCTTACACATTGGGATTGGATAATGAAGATTAGATGGCCACAGTGGTACTTACTGAGTTTTGAATCATCCCATTTCATTGTTCCACAATGTAGATGATTGCCCCGCCAGTAGCGTGATTGAGAATTCGGGAATTCAGTTGGAAAGGGAAACAAAAACTGAAGAGGCGTTAGAAAGGTCACATGAATCAGATGACCATTTAAGGACCCAGATGCCTGATACCATGGATGTTAAGCAGACCGGAAATCACATACAAGGAAATGTGATTGATGCCAACAATATTGCATCTGTATTTAGAGAATCTATGACGAAATTCTGGACATCCTTGAAAACGCAGAGTCACCTTCCACCACTTTTAGTCATCACATTTGCTGTAATCATCCTGATGCAGGTATATCCTTCAACTTAGTTTGTTATGCTTCTTTTTTCCATTGCATCTTGATTTTTTTTTTCCTTATACATAATCATTTGGTATTTTAATTTGTGGGCCCAATGGCTGTGGGATCTTTCCTATGAAATGTCCCGTTCAGCTGGGTAAAAAGCATTCTACTTGACATATTGTATCTGTTTTATTTGATATCGGACTTCCACCACTAAAAGGTTAACCTTATTGGTACAGTAATGGTGGAAGCCAAACCCTACCAACAAGTGTCTATCTGATGTGGAAGCCAAACCCTAGCAGTAGAGAAAATGAGACACATAATCTTGTTATTCTAAGAATTAGCATACATAGAATTAGTTTAAGATACTAGTTGAATTTGTATTTGACAATTGACATATAATATTTATTTCTTCCTCTTGGTGGATTGGTACTTTATAGAACATGTCAAGTTTTAGCAGTTTTGGCTGTCGTATGGGATAGTTCCTTATGATCACCCCCTCTAGGTTTCCATTTTTGCCACCATATCTACAATTCCTTTGCTACTTTCATTTTGCCGGATTAGTAATATCACAAGTGCAGCTATCACAATGAATCACATTTAGCATTGCATCAAGATCTTCAAACCATATTCCTTGCATCAAACCTGCATTTCTACTTTCCGCCCTTCAATATTAAAAAATAAAAAAGGATCATACATATGTAATATAAGCAGTGTAATTTTTTATGTTGTTGACTTTACTGCGGAACTCTAAACAATGAGCTGTTTTGTTTTATTTTATTGCAGTTGAGCATAGTTGTGCTGTTAGCTAGACCCCAGAAAGTTTATGTTATTTCTCCTTCCGGCTATGTGAATGCCTTGAACAGTGGTGATGCTGGAAGATCGATGGAAGTTATTGTCCAATTGGAGAAACGGATACACCATCTTAAACATGAGATGCTGACGGTTGAGACACAGCTGGAGAGGATGAACCATGAACATGCATTGCTCAAAGCACAACTGAAAGACCTGGGGAAAATGGGAATGCATAGATAAATATTTTGATGTATATACTTGTGAATGATCCTTTTTTGTTGCTGCAGAAAGGGGAGAGGTGTATTTCAATTCTTGAAATAGCATGTACCTGTATTGTGACTGAAATATTGACTTGGAATAATACAGTAGTTAACAATATAACTGATTCATGTTTATATAACAAGCCGATACAAGATGTCAACGTAGAATACACGGATATAGACTAATATTATGCTTTCAACTATAAGCTTAAGCTTTTAGTTGAGATGATTCTTTACACAAACAATGAGTCTCTCCTATATTGTCAACACACATATTGTCGACTCGTGTGAGTTACGAATGATATGTCTCGTTCGCGCTCTTACTCACATGTCTTGGGTTTTCAACACAACACGTTGATATTTACTGAATGTGTTTTCTTTTGTAGGGGAGTGATTCATAACAGAAATTACTTTCTCATATAAATTAGGACTTAATAACAGTATACTATGAACATGAACACGGACGCGAACACGAACATTGTTGCTGTAATTGTATTATCTTGAAGCAAGACATAGTAAAAGAGTAAGCAGGATTATGATAATATTTGATAAAACTACTTTAGCTGAAACGAGTCGTTTAAAGGCTCATAGATTGATTGAAAATATTATCCAAGCACGTTAAGAAATTAGCAAATATATATATATACCTGTTGGAGAGCATTTGATAAGAGCGAGACAGTTGATGTAGAGGCGGGGAATCCAACGGGAGAATACGAATTTGGCTCCCCTCTCAAAGTTAACGATTGAACAAACTCCTTATATACAGGAAAAGGTCCATTAAATACCGAACCTTCAATCACCCAAGCACTGCAAGAAGCTCCAAATTTTGAAACCAGTGTCTCAGCTATTGTTTGTAAATTAGATAGCCTGTCAATTACCGTATTGCCAGTTCCTTCAACCCGATCTCCACAGAAGAAAATTGCATTTGCAGAAGGGACCTGCAATCATTTAAACACAAAACAAATTGAGGCATTCGAAGACGATAAAGACTAAACCAAAGTCTCTTATATACCATGTAAAGTCACGAAATTACGAAAAAAGAACAACATTTTCAAATTTTAGTTTCACAAACTCACCGCTAGGGTTTCGGTAACAGGTGAGACAGCAAGAGATGCAGCAACTCTGTGGCAAGTGGAGCTGATTGTGGAGACTGGTATCTTTAAAATACCATTCCAACGTTCCATTATACTGATAATGTTTGAGAAAAAGAGCTCAGCAACTCCCAAAATTGAGTGCTTGTGAGTACAGAATGATTTGTGCAATCAATGAAGTTAATAGAAAAAATTTATATAGATGTGCAACGATTTGTGTGTGCAAATGATCAACAATCTTGGAAATTGAAATTCAGAGTCGATTCGTAGCTGTAAAGAGGATAAATTTGAAAGTGTAAAACAGAACCATCGGGTCGATTCGAAACCCTAGGCTACAGCACAACGACAAGAGAGATACATATCAATTGATGAACTGAAGAGAACAGATGCTGAGAGATAAGAACAGCAGATATCAGATTGATTCATTGATCTCTTATTACGTGATTGGATCTCTACTCAAGTAATGAAGAGAATGGTTAATTGATCTCTTACCGTTTATGTGATTGATTCATTAATCATCAATAACACATTTGCAGCTACTATCCAATATCCCTCCATCCCTAATCCACCTCGCAGAGTTTCTGTAGAGTAAACGCAGGACCTTCAAAAACACTGAAAAGATCACCCCAAGTACATTGAAAAGCCAATCTTTACAAAATATTGTTATCTCAAGGATTTAAACATTTGGCTTCAATTTTTTCTTTTGCACCATTACTTGCAGCAATCTCGGGTATCTAGTTCAACTCCTTTGCTCCTCATCTCTAGGAAGAACCCCAAACCTTGTTTCTCAATCTCAGACCCTCATAACATCAGGCTTACAGCTCCAACGCTTCCAACTTTCTCAGCAGACTATTCAAAGCAGCACTTTTCTTCCTTTTATGAAGCTTGTTTATTACTGTATCATAAGTAACTGCGTCAGGCTTGCAATTTACCTCTTCCTTTTCCTTCATATCCATTAG
>JAYMTH010002243.1:0-12943 GCA_036897465.1 Pelargonium australe
AATCTTTTTCGTACCAAATTATTGGTAAACCGTTGGATCTTTTGATTTTACTAATATTTTTTGAATGAGTTTGGTTTGACCCAGTCTTCTTGGGACCAATCTATTTTGTCCCTTTAGTTAGTTACCTACCTGACCTGCCCTACCCTACCCTTTGTGGGTTTTGCAATTTGCTTTACAATTTGGTT
Organism: Pelargonium australe; assembly: GCA_036897465.1. Taxonomy (NCBI): domain Eukaryota; kingdom Viridiplantae; phylum Streptophyta; class Magnoliopsida; order Geraniales; family Geraniaceae; genus Pelargonium; species Pelargonium australe. The sequence continues at coordinate 186 of JAYMTH010002243.1, forward strand.
TTGTTGATTGTTGTGTTGTGTCACTTGCAAGGGCAGTATTGTCCTTTTCTGGGTTCTTAGTCCAAAGAAAGACTCAGATAGATTTTGGTTGCTGGGAGATGGTATTATTGCTGCCATTGACAAGACCTTGATTCTTGAAAGAACAAACCTCAAAAGTCCCCAAAAAAGGTGCTTCCTTTTGTTTTTTTACTGCTACTACTTTATAAAAGGTACATTACTGATAAACTCTAGGGTATCTTTAAAGGAGATGTCACTTAAATTGAAGTTAGGAGATGATTATACAAATGGTTCGACAAAATACATAAACGTGTGACTTAAAGAACTCATGCAAAAGCATAATCCGGCACGAACTAGTATGTTTAACACATAATTGAATGGGCAGTGTAAATGCACGCGATTGTAATGAACATAATCCAACACGTTTTGCTCTATAGAATCGACAAGTTTGATGCGACACTATTCTCTTAACGCGATTGACATATTATGAGAGTTCGTATGTGTATGTTTTAAAAGTTCAACACAACAACGACACCAGTAGTAAACTTGTTGGGTTCTCTGGCATGAACACGATTCCAAACTATTAGGTGAGGAGTTACAACATGTATATAGGAGGAATCTATTTATGCTTTTCAATTCAGATATGATCTGAAGAAGATATTGATAATGATTCTGATCATCCTTATCTTGTTGTGTGGCCTGGCACAGCACTGCACTGCACTGTGTCAATAAAATAATAATAATAAAAGTAGTGAGTAGTGAATGGGTAAATAATGGAGGGAGGAGGGTCGGGTCTGCAATTTGAATGTAAAAACGTGGTCATACCCAGAGCCATAGATTCCCCCAATCAAGCTTCCCTCCAAGCAACATTATTAGACACACTAATAATGTGTAAGCCTACAATGTCATGTTGTATTAAACTACATATAAATAAGTGGTGTTCGTGTTATGTTTATCAACTTATTTGAAAAAACAACTTTGATTCGAGTGGCCCTATTTTGTATAATACAAAACTTTCGATACGACACAAACACAACCCATGACCACGAGGTTACCAACCTTACATAGGTATTCAAAATTCAGTTTGATTTGACTAACTTTGAGTATGGTCTGATCCACGATCTTAAACCAAAAACTTAAAACAAACTGAAGTTCTTTCAAAGTCCAATTAATTAGAATTAGGCTTTTTATCAACTCGAATTCGAAACAAATACAAAATTGGACCTCTTGTGAAAATAGAATGAAAATGATTTGACAACAGAAAATAAACATTATGTTATTACTAATGTTAACTCATATGCTACAAATATCAATGATACAGAACCTCAAACAGCATGGCAAAAGTTAAGCCAAGAAAGTAGGTCCAATATGTGATTGGAACTTGGAATTCTAAAGCATTATTGTCCTCGTCTTCCCTACAGCAGTTCAATGTATTGTAGACTGTACATTGATTGGAATTACATCCCATGTTCGAAGTATGCATGTACGGTGCCAAACTTCACCAGTGGAACATGCACGGTCGTGTACGTAACTCGAATCACAACTAATGTTCTTTACATGGAACATGCACGGTCTCGAAGTTAATACAAACAAATGTAGCTTCACTGAAATTTGGATACCCATTACATGTCATCTTTGAGCTAAAAGTGTTTTGCAACAATATTGGAAAGCTCTTCCCACATTACAAAAGGCCTGAAACATATATTTTTAAAAGGGTTATATGGTTTAACATTCTCGATATAGTTTTTATTGTCGGAGTTCATGAGATTCAACAATCAATTCGTCGGACTGTGCTTATGGAGCACTCCCCGGTGCACCAGAGTTGCGAGCTTTCGATTGCAATCTCTCTAGTGTCGGCTCTCTCGGACAAATCCTTAATACGATTCAATTTGATTTTAATTTTTCTCTGTTCAATTTTATGGACTTAGTAAACAAGTTTCTCAAATTCAGGGGTCATAATTGAATGGAAGCCAATTGTTCTAACATATTGCACTTCATGATTGATGTTTGGATGAGTTAAAATAGTTAAGCGCTGAATTATACTGATTTGCTAAATTTTCGAATTGGAGATAAAAGAGCTAATTTATCACTTATAGAAATCATTTCAGCTCAAAGTCATTGTTCTTAATATAAATGAATTAAGTGTAATTAGTTATATAAATTGACATCTGTACCTTTCATGTCATTAAATTTTGTTTTATATTTGCAAAAATGTTACATCGAGAACACTATCAAGATTCTTGTGTATCAAGAAATTTAATCGGAACAAGCATCATATTGTTATCAAGATCTCAATTTGACCATGATGTATTCATAACAAGATACAAATTAGACCACATTAGTTTTACGTGTACAAAAACGTACAAAAAAAGCGTTGTGATATATGGAACCATCAGCAACCAAAGGTTATCCCCAGAAACAGATGTTATATGCGGTCCGCATCATGGTTCGGTCATAGACCGCATCATTTGGTTCCATTAATGGACTAAATAATTCAATTTCAATATTCAAATTCATCAAAACGTTTCAATTTGAAGGGCTCAGCTGTAAAATGGGTTTAAAGTCATTATCAGCACAGAATAAATCAGAGTGGTGCATGACATGAATTTTCATCACAGCCCAAAAACCAAAACTAAGATTTTGAAAATCTAATCTAATGATTAAATATGTAATCAGGGTTAAAGTAACAGCAAGCTTATTGAGATGAAGTATAGAAGCAAGCAGTGTCGCAAGACCTGTTTTTTTGTTTGTTCATTTTCTGCCCTGTTTACGAAACGCCAAGCCACTCTTTCAACTCAAGGCATCAGATACCATAGGCATTTTCTTTATAAAATGAAAGATTCAAAAACACTAATTCAATGCAATCTCAGCCGAAAGATGGTGATTTTTTTTTAATTAATCACTGAAAATCATTGTAAACTACACTAATTTCATCACAGATTGCAATTCAGTGAATTTGAAAATAATTATTGAAAAAAAAAAAAGCAAGAGAGATCAGATGGTAGTGCATGTTGTTAATCATCACAAAAATACAGATTTATATGGATAATAATCCTCACGCCACCCTCGCAAATTAAGTAATTCGGAAATTTTGGAAGAAAAAAAAAATAAGTAGAAAAAGAGTAGAAATTAGGGATTTAGAAGAGCAAGAGAGATCAGATGGTAGTGCATGTTTTGTTCATCATACAAAATGCAGATTTATATGGATAATAATCCTCACGCCAACCTTGCAAAACTTCAGATCCCTAATTTGCGTACAGATTTGAGGGGAAAAAAAAAACAGTAAATGTAGATAATGGAATCAGAAATAGATAAGGTCAATCACCATGAAAGCAATCAATGAGATGCTTTGTAAGACTGGGGCGACAACAGAATCTCATCATCTTCCACACAATAAAAAAACCAGAGATTGGAGATTGAGATACAGAGATAAGAGATGAAGATACGAAGGTAAGAGATGATAGCCTCATCAGAACGAGCGGTATATAAAAGAGCCAGAATTAGGGTTTCGAGCGAGACCCGCACTTCCCAACTATTAGGTTTAGCCGTTTTTGTTGTGGGCTTTGCTCTTTTGTAGGAAATGATGGGCTTTTAACTATACTCATTCACATTTGAAATTCAATCTCAATTCAAATCGATTTATCCTTTCGATTAATTTTTTGGCTAGGGTGGATTTTTTTTTTTTTTTTTTCTTTAGGAATATGGAATATGTTGTCTAAATTTGCACATTTTACACTAAAATTTAAGTTTTGATTCAATTTTTGTTTAATTTTTTTCAATTCATATGCATATATATTACTTTTCATCATTTTCAATCTAATAGAAATTCAAATTAAATACATCTAATTAATTGAATCATATGGAGTGGGTACCCGGTCATGAGGGGATGTGGGATGCGATGTTCATCGAAAGAAGGACGAGGGAGGGTGAATGTATGGAAGGCTATACGAGGTCAACAACTCAACCATAAGTGAAACACTTAATGTGAAAAGCGGTATAGCAAGTTGTGTATCAGTGACATATATGTTGCCTTTTTATTTTTCAATCAACAAGTGAACAAATATCGAGACTTGAACCTGAAATCTCGAGGGATCAAGTGAAATCAACCACTTGCCCTACTGTGTGATTGTAATAGAGATGTAGATTCAACGAAGAGTGTTGAGTTATCAGTGTATCCACTAGTTAATAGTGAATAAGAGTCGAAGCTTCATTTGTTTTAAGGTGTCCAGTGTCCCATGTATGATGTATGTTAGAGAGAACTTGGGTTGGATAAGTTAGCATTGGTGCGTGACTTGGTCGACGGATGGGTGGGTAAGGAATGTGGTGGATTAGATGAATATTGAGTTGTGGGCCGAGGACTTTGTAAACAAAAATGAGGTTGTAGTGAATGAGGAGTTGTTGGCTTAAGGTGTTCAACACTAGGTAAAGTTAGAAAAATCAAAAGAAAAAGACACTTTTTATTGAATGGTCGAAAGTGGCCATGATTGCCTATTTAGATAAGAGAGTGCGTCATCTGAACTCAACTCAAACATTATAGTGTTGGCTTGATCCTCGGAATTTGAGGATCATTTGTATAGCCATTTTGTAGCTTCTCCACCATGAAGATGAGATTCTGCAACAGAGAAGAGAACTACCAATTACAAGATTACACTGTACATTGTAAAGTGAAAGCTACAAAATCTTCATCAGTCAAACATGCCCCAATTGACACACACACAAGATGTATTTGGGGTTCACTGCCTTCCCCATATTGGTCTTCCAAACTGGCCAATGCCATTATGGTCCATAAATTGAATAGAAACTATCCAATTTCTTCCATGGATTATGCGAATCAGCTATCAATGTTACGGCGCAAGGTTCCATCTGTTCCCTCAATATCTAGAGCTCATTTTTTTTTTTTTTTCAAATTTAGATATCAGTACAAACTTCAAAGTCATATTGCATATGCATCCTTTCCACTGCATGCAGACTCAAAACTTGTTTCTGCCACAATTCGTTCAAAACTTCCTCCGCCAACTCCATTTGCTGTTCATGGGCAATCCCTTCTACAAAACTGGTATAAGTTTTTTCATTTGGCATATATCCTTTCTCGATCATCGTCTCAAAAATTTCGAAGGCCAAATCTGTCCTCTGATGTCTGCAAAAACCTACTATTAGAGAATTGTAATTTTCAACATCCGGGCGGTTGTCATACTCTTCCATTACCCTGAAAATCTCCTTTGCCTCATCTAACATTCCCTCAGTACACAACCCTCTGATTAAAAAAGAATACGTGCACGAATCGGGAATAAATCCATCCTTTGTCATTTCATATAAAAGCTGAAATGCTGAATACGTATTCCCTTTTTTGCACAAACACGACACCGCACTATTGTAGACCACATGCTTCGAGAACTCTTGTTTATTACCCAAACTCTGAAGTATGGTGAATGCCTCGTGCACCTTCCCATCCCGACAAAATTCAGCAATGGCATTATATGTTCCTTCGCTAGGATAACAGCTCTTGAGAATCATTTGGTCAAGGCAATTTACAACAAGGTCCACTTTCCCCTCCTTGCACAGTTGAGCTAATATCATGTTATAGCTTGGGGTCATCGACTTTAACCCTGCCCCAGTCATTTGTTTCAAAACCTCAAAGGCACCATCTACTTCCCCATGTTGCGCAAGATAACCAATCAATATGTTGTAAGTAGCCACGGAGGGCCTACGAACCACTCCATTCATCTCAGCCAGAAGCATTTTTGCCTCCTCCCACCGATCCTCATGACACAAATTCATGAGTATAATGTTATAACTCACACCATTTGGTTTAAACCCTTTACAAGGCAAGTCCCTGAATATTTGGATTGCATCGTCAATCCTACCTTCCTTACACAATGCCGTTAACAAAACATTGTAACTAACCAAATTAAGCTTCCCACCATTGGCAATTATCCCATCCAACAACTTCATGGCTTCATCTGTTCCATTTTCTTTACAAACAGCTTTGACCAGGACCGAGTATGTGAATTCATTTGGCACAAATCCCTTCTGCATCACCTTATCCAAGGCCTGCAAATTAAAGTTACGATGCCTACTCAACCCTTTAATAAGCATGTTATACGTAAAATCACTGATTCGGTATCCATGATCCTCCAACTTCTCAACTAACTGCATTGCATGACGAACTTGTCCTTTTTTACACAAGAAATTCACCAGGTCAGCACAAGTAGACCCATCAGGCATCACACCAGATATAACCATCATCTCCAACACTTTAATGGATTTCTTCACCTTACCCCACTTACACAAATCACACAATAAGTTTGTTCCCTCTACAAAATCAGGCTTGTACCCTTTCTGAACCTTATATTCAAAATGCTGATATGCATCAACAAGTTGAAGTTCTTTGGAAGTAGAATCATCCACTTCCCCATGCCTCCAGTTAGTTATTAAAAAAGTTTCCTTTGGAGAAATTCTGATCTGGGTAGAAGCCAATTTTTTGGATAAACCCTTGTTGAGTGAAACAAAATGAAGATTTGGGAAGTTGGAAATGAACCCATGAAGTTTTGAAGATGGGTTTGTTATTGGTGAGATTGAATTCAATAATGTTGCCATCCCAACAAAAGAAGAAGAAGCTGTAAACTGTGAAACCTAAGTACCTAACTACTTCTTCAACATATGAGGCTTGAGTCTCTCTTATCCTGCATAGATATAAACATACAACAAATAATGGGTTTCTTCTAGCTAATCACATAGCTAGCATTTTCAGCTATAAAAAAAAATAGTATCTTTCAGCATGAACATATCAACAAGAGACTGAGATTGAGAAGACTCAACATACCCATGATAAATTGCAGAGATCAAAGCTTGGGGAGAGCAGATTTTTGCACAATCTCAGCTCAGCAGATTGGGGAAGAGAAGAGGACATTGAATTTGTGAGTGTTCAATTTCTTCACTGTGTTTTTTTATGTTTGCTCTTTAGATTAAAAAAAAAAAATCTCAGTTCTACTCTCATCCACTGATGTGTTTTGATCTTGTTATCCAAGAAGTGAAGGGACACACTCCTACTCGCCAATCGGAAGGTGCTCAACACGCGATTAATTGTACTACAAATATCTCAAGGCCCATAACATTACCGAGTCTAAGTCCACACTAAGGCCCATTAAAGACCCAGTGCAGAAGAGGGATTATCGTAATTATAAACAACTGTAGAGGAGTTTCCCGTCAATTCAGCACTTTCTCCGTAGTGGAAACTGTGAAGTGACTGTCACTTCACTTCCAGGGTTTACATTGCTCTCTCTTCTTCTCCTTTCCCTCCAAAGCTTCGACTGACGATTCGATCTTCGCTTTCGAATCTCTAGGGCACGTCGTGTACAAACCATCGCCGCCTCTTCGCAATCTCCGGTCGTCCACAATGCAAGCACCGGTTCTCGTTCTCAGTATGTTTCATCATTTTCTTCTCCGGCTGTTTTTTTTTTTACTGTAAATTTTCATTTTTAGAGTGGATCACTGGATGGAGAGCTTTCATCTCATCGTATAACTGTGCCGATCTTGTTTGGTGGCCGAGAGAATTCTAGAAAAGCATCGGAAGCTTTTTGTATTTTGAGTGTTCAACCATTTTTTTCAAAATTTTGTTTGGCTCTACTGTATAGGCATTTGCAGAATATTTGGTTTCATAGATATGCGGTTTTGTTTTGCTTAGTTTCGTAGCAATCAAACGGAGCTTTAGTGTGCTTGGATTTGAACTCGATGAGTGGATCATTAGTAGCCTTAGAACCATAGGCTATGATCATTTTATTTCTTCGCAGACATTTGGTTTGGGAAGGGTTATTTGGCTGGGTGATTAAAGCTAATTTATTTTAGTGGCTGTTGGAGCTTGTCTTTAAACTTGGGCTTTCAGATGCTTAACTTTTTTATTTGCACCAAATACATTTTGATTTTGTGATATTTACATTTGTGATTGATTATATTTGGAGATCTTATGTTATCTTCTATCTATATTATTATAATTGTTTGTTCTCTAAAAAAAATTGTTTGTTGGTGTGAAATGAATTGAGCAGAGGATTCTTTGAAACGCGAGACTGGAAGTAAAGTTCAACATGCTAATATCCAGGCATCTAAGGTAAGACTAGTTAACTTATGCATGTTGATGCATACTTTTTTTTTTTCTTAGGATAACATTTGATTTCGTGATTTGATTGTTGTAGTTATGGTTCACTAGACTATGTTATGGGATTTCTTTGTATATATTTATGAAATCATTAAGCTTTTCTCTTTTTGTATTTAGTAGCTAAACAGGTTGATGTTGGTGTTATAGAGTTTTGAATTAGTACCCTTTACTTGATATGTGAGCAAAGGGTCTGCTGGCATTTAGTTTGTCCTAGATACCATCTAGATTATCAAAGTCTTCTAGTTCTTAAGATCTTACATCAAGTGTCGTGGATAACAAAAGATGCAGTTTTGGGTATTACTTAGGATCCTGGTACTAGTTTCATAATAAACAATTTGTATGGCTATTGTCATTCGTATCATCTGATAGTCCGTGGCTGTTTTTCTACTTTATTTATTCAGTTAATGTCTCATATAATTTGCATAATACTTCATAGGCTGTTGCTGACATAATTCGTACAACCTTGGGTCCTCGATCCATGCTGAAGATGCTTCTTGATGCTGCTGGAGGTGATCTTTCTGTTCACTCTTGAATCTTTGATAAAGTTACACTTATATACCTACTGTTTATGTATATTTTAGATTATATAGGTCTAGTTTAATATCCACTTACTAGGGACAGTATTTTTGTGAAAATACTTTAAATATACCAATGGCTTTTTAATAGTGCTCTACATCTAGTCCCTTGCGTGTAGATTCACCCAATGGCTTCTATTTTATGTTCTGAACGAGTTTTGGGTTGGTTGATTCAATTCATTTTATTTGTTGACAGGAATTGTTGTCACTAATGATGGGAATGCTATTCTACGTGAACTTGATCTTGCTCATCCAGCAGCAAAGGCATATTTATTTCTTTTTCTTTCCTATTTTATAGAGATTAAGTTTATTCTCTTTCATTTTGCTTTATTTTTGACATCTTTTCTGTTTCGTTTCTGGCTATAGTCCATGATAGAACTCAGCCGCACACAAGATGAAGAAGTAGGAGATGGAACAACATCTGTCATTGTCCTTGGTATGGTGCCTTTCTGCAATATGCCATTTTGGCTGTATAGCTGTTCTGGATTTTATTACCTTTTGGAATGAAATAATTCCGTTCTGGTAAACAATAGAGTAGTTCACATTTTCAGATTATGGTTGGTTGAATGAGGGTTTTCTTTATTTGTAAGGTCAATTATACATGTATATGTATGTGTGGTTGCTACCTGAGTAAGGATTGTTTTTGCCTTGATATTATAGGTTAAAATGTATAACATTACTCCCTTTGTCCCAAAACAATTGTCCATTTTCCATTTTTTTTGTGAAGATTAAAGATGACTTAGTTAGAGTTTAAGTTTTCCCCATTGTACCCTCATGTGCTGTCATTGCTGTGTAACAAACCGAAAGGTTTCTTACCAACTTATCTTAAGGATATTGTTTACAATTCATCCATAATTAACCAAACGAAAGGGGAAGTTTACACTTATTTGGGATAATTTTTTTGTAGAGAAAGTGGACATATATTCTAGGACGGAGGGAGTACTATTATAGTATTATGCAATAACAATATGTCTGTATGTGTGCTTAGTATTACTCTTTTGTTTCTTACTTTTGGAATGCAAATATGTTGAAGCTGGCGAGATGCTCCATGTCGCAGAAGCCTTTATTGAAAAAAATTACCATCCGACAGTTATATGCCGAGGTAATGCTGTACAATTTCTCAATCCATTTCATTTTCCTTTTATTGTGGATTATAATGTACTTAACCTTTTTTCCCTTATTAGCTTATAATAAAGCTCTGGAAGATGCTATTGCTGTGCTTGACAAAATTGCAATGACTATTGATGTCAAACACCGTAAGTTCCTTGAATACTTCTTTATTTAGTTTTTCATTGTAACAAGTTATTCCAGTTATGATGTCAGCATATACGAAGTCCAATCTCACTACATAAATTTTATGATTGTTTTCTTTTTTTACTCCTCGGAGATGACCTATTTGAAGTTTTGGAGTTCTTTCATGTAACCTGTAACTTCCTCAAAAACACTACCCTTCCTCTTTGTCCATCCTTTTAGCCAAAATGTGCCTTCTGAAAGATTCATTGATCACTTTTACTATGTGAAATCTTATAACTCAATTTGAAATATTAACTTCTGTTTTTATCATATTAGTAATGTATTGGTTATATGGCAGGGGTAACCGTTTTGAGCCTCGTGAAGAGCTGTATTGGTACTAAGTTCACCAGTCAATTTGGAGATTTAATTGCCGTAAGTACTCTTTCTACTAGGATGAACTTGCTTAGTTAGAAAGTTTTCTCATAAGAGTATTTTGGTTAGGAATACATGAAGCTCTGCCCTCATTTGAAACAGATTCTAATTTCACTGCTTCTGGCATGTGCATGCACATATATGAAATGTCGTGAAATATACTCATAAGGAGATTCATAAACATTGTTTTGTTTTGACCATAATATGTCTTCTGCTACTTCTGTGGGTTTGCAGGAATTAGCCCTTGATGCTACCACAACTGCTGGGGTGGACGTTAGCCCAGGTTCCCGTGAAGTGGATATTAAGAAATACATTAAGGTTGAAAAAGTCCCTGGTGGCCAGTTGGAGGATTCTAGGGTTCTGAAAGGAGTAATGTTTAACAAAGATGTAGTTGCTCCAGGCAAAATGAGACGAAAGATTATCAACCCTCGCATTATACTTCTTGATTGTCCCCTCGAGTACAAGAAAGGGGAGAACCAAACAAATGCAGAGTTACTCAAAGAAGAAGACTGGGAAGTCATGTTAAAAATGGAAGAAGAATACATTCAGGGCATATGTATGCAAATATTGAAGTTCAAACCAGATGTAGTAATCACAGAAAAGGGGCTTAGTGATTTGGCTTGCCATTATCTGAGCAAGGCTGGTGTCACTGCAATCAGGAGGCTGAGGAAAACAGATAATAATAGAATAGCCAAGGCATGTGGTGCTGTCATAGTCAACAGACCAGATGAACTACAAGAATCCGATGTTGGTACAAGGGCTGGGCTATTTGAGGTTAAGAAAATTGGTGATGAATTCTTTACCTTCATTGTTGATTGCAAAGATCCAAAGGCATGTACCGTACTCTTAAGAGGTGCTAGTAAGGATCTGTTGAATGAAGTGGAAAGGAATCTACAGGTATATTATTTATGACTTGTGTTATAATATAGGTTGAAAATTTTGATTATGATCTAAAGCATGTTTCTGTAACAGGATGCTATGTCTGTAGCAAGAAATATAATCAAGAATCCAAAACTTGTTCCAGGTGGTGGTGCTACAGAGTTAACTGTATCTGCTATGCTGAAGCAGAAGAGTTCATCCATTGAAGGCATAGAAAAGGTAAGACTTCTCGCTTCTACAATGGTGCTCTCGGAAATTATTGGTGTATGAAATAAGATTTTTGAGGATATAAAAACTGTGGATTTTGGGAGTCTGGTTGTATCTTAACTGGAAGAGTAAAATCTTATTTCTTGTTATGTCTAATCTTGTTCTGTTTTATTTGTCTTGATTGTTAGTGGCCTTATGAAGCTGCTGCCATAGCCTTTGAGGCTATACCACGAACATTGGCACAGAATTGTGGAGTTAATGTTATTAGGACAATGACAGCCTTGCAGGGGAAGGTGAGTACTTTTCATTCATCACATTGATCTTCAACATTTTGACATGCGTGGTGTCCACATTCATACTAATGCATATTGAAAATATTATAACTATAGCATGCAAATGGTGAGAATCCATGGAGTGGCATTGATGGGAACACTGGTGCAATTACCGATATGAAAGATTCTAAGGTATAGGCATCTCAATACTACTGTTATTTTAGCCTTGACTTGTCTAGTTGGCTGTTTTCTCATTTTATTTCTCATTTGTTCTGATTTTTATGTGCGTTACTGTTTAGATTTGGGATGCATACACTGTGAAGGCACAAACCTATAAGACAGCCATAGAAGCTGCTTGCATGCTGCTGAGGATTGATGACATAGTAAGTGGGATCAAGAAGAAGCAAGCCCCTGGTTCAGGTCCGTCAAAGCCTCAAGTCGAGACAGAAGCAGATGCAGATGGCGAGCAAATTATCCCAGAGTAAAGATATTAGGTAATTGAGCTAGCTGGTTTGATACAACAGTAGTATCGGAAATAGAAAAAAGGAAAAAAGCAGATGGATAGGGTTTCTAGTTTGGATAAGAAGATGCTCCTTATTGTGTGAGCAAGGGTATTCCTTAATTTTTTTTTTTTTTTACTTGCTTCAGTTGCAGTTTTGGGTTGTCTAGGCTGTTGAATTTATCGTTAATGCAGTTCCAGATGTTCAAATGAAACACTTGATATGAAGAGCGCCCATTGCGCTCATGTGGTTTTTATTAATATCAGTATTTTTGGTATATGCAGCTCAGCATGTTGAGATTTACAGTTGAGTTCTAATGCAAGCTTTGTAAAGAGTCTAGTTCTAGTATGTTATTTGTCTTGGAAGCTTACTAGATTATTGTTTATTATACTCACTAGTATTCATCCCGTGCGTTGCACGGGCAGGTAAAAACTAATATTTTAAAATAATATTTTTTCTGATAAATTTTAGTTACCTTAATATTTACTTGAATATTTTATTATAAATTATA
>JAYMTH010002244.1:0-12940 GCA_036897465.1 Pelargonium australe
AGATATAAAGACGGCCATTGATTCTACGCATTCGGATAAGGCCCCGGGTCCGGATGGGCTAAACCCGGCTTTCTTTCAACATTTTTGGCACATCATTGGCAATGATGTATCTCAGGTTTGCGTTAATATTTTAAATTCAGGTGTTATCCTCTCGGATTTAAATGAGATGTTTCTAGTCATGATTCCGAAGAAGACGAATCCAAAAACAGTTGGTGATCTCAGGTCGATTGCTTTATGCAACGTATTGTATAAAATTATGTCAAAGGCATTGGCAAATAGACTCAAGGCGATGCTTCACGAGATTATTTCTGATTCCCAAAGTGCTTTCATTCCGGGTCGCCTGATTACGGATAATATTTGCATTGCTAATGAAGTTTTCCATGCTATTCATCGTCACTACTCTACGTCAACTGGTTGGGGGGCTCTCAAACTTGATATGGAAAAAGCCTACGATAGTGTTGAATGAGACTTCTTAAAAACCATGTTACTTCGCATGGGTTTTGCAGCGCAATGGACGAATCTAATTATGAGTTGTGTCACCACCGTTCGGTTCCGCATTGATTAAGGGAAAGGTTTGTCTAGAGTGATTGTGCCGGAGAGAGGTATTCGTCAAGGCGATCCCATATCCTCGTATTTATTTTAATAGTTGCTGAGGGCCTTTCCTCTCTCCTCCAGTCCCGGGTCTCGGGTATTACTATTTCTCGTGGAGCTCCAACTATATCTCACATTTATTTTCGCGGACGATGCATTGATTTTTTTTCGGGCTCGGCAAGAGGAAGCAACAGCTATTAAAAAGGTTTTGGCTTTATATGAAGACTGCTCAGGTCAGAAAATTAATTTCCATAAATCCTCCATGCTATTTAGTCCAAAAACCCCACTGTCAACGAAGCAAGTCATTCATGGAATTTTGCGAGTTAATTTGGTAACAAAGTTTGATCTTTACTTGGGGGTTCCGGCTTGTGTTAGCAGCAGCAGGGTGCGGGCTTTTGGCGACCTGATTGATAAAGTTCGGGCTCGAGTTAATTCTTGGTCTTGCAAGGCTCTTTCAAGAGCGGGTAAGGAAGTTTTATTGAAAGCGGTAGTCCAAGCCATCCCTACGTATACTATGGGAGTGTACTTACTACCCAATACTATTAGTTCTCAACTGGAGCTTCTCATGAATGCGTTTTGGTGGCGGTCTAGCGGTCGTAACAAATCCGGAATTCATTGGAAGTCTTGGACTCGTCTTAGCGAGAATAAGCTTGTGGGAGGAATTGGCTTTCGAAAAATTCATGAGTTTAACTTAGCTCTCCTTGGAAAGCAACTGTGGAGATTGGAATCGAATCCGGATTCGTTGTTCGGTCGTTTGTTTAAAGCTCGCTACTTTCCATCTTCCTCTGCATTCGATGCTCCTCTTGGATCGACTCCGAGCTTTATATGGCGGAGCATCCACTCAGCTCAATCAGTGATTCGTCAAAATTGCTACCGTCGGGTGGGGAGGGGAGACACAATTCGTGCTTGTATGGATGCTTGGGTTCCGTCATTGCCATTTTTCAAACCTGTTACTTGCCAAGATGTTTCAACTTTCGAATTTCTTGCTGTCTTGGTTAGTGAGCTCATTGACCCGACTTCTCATCAGTGGGATGTTGCAAAATTACAAGAACGTATTGAGGAGAACTCGTGGAAGGAAATAGTTAAAATCCCAGTGAGTAGTCGATCAGTGGCAGATTCATGGGTGTGGGCGGCGGAGCTATCGGGTCAATACTCAGTTCGGAGCGCGTACCGGTTGCTTACTCGTCAGGCAGGTACTGCGGGAGGTTGTCCGGTTTGGAAGGTACTTTGGGAAGCTCCGGTGCAAAATAAAGTCAAACACTTTTTCTGGCGAGCTTGCTCAGGTACGTTACCGGTAATGGTTAATTTAATTTCAAAGAGAGTGGAAGTGGTGCCAGAATGTCCAAGGTGTAATCTCTTCCCAGAAACAGTTGAACATTTGCTGTTTTCTTGCCATTTTGCGTCCCGTAGCTGGTCGGCAATTGGCCTGGGGTCTCTTTCTCATAGCTCGTCGGATATTGGGGAATGACTGGTGTTGATAGCTAGTTACCATGACCCGGATTTGTTGGCCCGTGCTTTATATTTAGGTTGGGGTTTATGGAAATTTCGAAATGATGGTGTGTGGAATCAGGTGTGGAAGGACGTTCCTGACTTGGTAGCTATGGTTGGGACCATGGTGTCTTCTTGGAAAGAGGTAAGTGAAGCTTGCCGGAGGTTGATCCCGGCGTCCCAACGCCTAGCCAGTGCTGGGTTCGGTGGCAGTGCAGGTTGCAGTAAATGGCAGCCACCGCCCAACAGCTCAGTTAAGATAAATACCGATGGTGCTCTTTTCGAGACCGGTGGCCGTGCAGGTGGGGGTTGGATCGCTCGTAACAGTGATGGTATTTGCTTGGGGGGTGGTCGGATTGCCTGGTCGGCTACCCTTAATCCTCTCCATGCGGAAGCCTTAGCTATAAATGAGGCTCTAAGTTGGGTTATTTCGTTGGGTTAGAAGTCGATCATCATTGAGTCCGATGCTTTACAAGTGGTTCAAGCTTTGCAGACTGTAGGGAAGGTTTCCAGTGCCTCGGGTTTGATTTATGGGGACATTCTAGCTATGGCTAGTTCTTTTGATAGTTTGTTTTTTTTCTTTTATTAGTAGAGATGCGAATCGTGTAGCGCATACTCTTGCGCCTTCGTCTGAGTCTATTTCAGGGTCTATTGAATGGGTTGTGGTAGATTATCCTGTACCGATTACGAACCTGTTATGTGCTGATTTAAGATCGTAATAAAGTATTTTATGTTCCCTTCAAAAAAAATTAAGATACATACAACTATGTCAGTGGTACAGCGGCACAGAGAGTGCCGCCTCGACCTCTCTCCAACAGTGGTCTTTTTCCGCCGGCGGCGTGTATCAGTGTATGTCCTAGTGACATCTAGAGTTTGTGATCGGTGACAATCAAAAGTGGAGAGAAAGTGTATCAGTGGTTCGTTGGCAACAAGGTAGTCGGAAGTGCGCGCGTGACGGTACAACGGTGGCGGCAGTGAGACGGCGTTGCGGCTTGTTTTCGGAGAGACGAAGTGTGGCCATAGCATCGGATGTGTGTACCACTGACAGTTCATGGGCTACGAAGTTGTCATCTATTACGATGTTATGTTAGTTTGAATTTGTTCGAGTTCTGCTTTATTAGTTCATTTTGGCTTAGTTATTGCTTTATTAGTTTGGTTTGGTTTGATTTTTGCTTTACTAGTTGGGTTTGTTGTATGTTAGGTTTGAGAGTTTCTCCGTTGTCTGTTGTAGCCGCTCCGGAACTCGTGTTAGGATCATGAGTTGTCAGGGTATGAATTGCTACTTCAGGGTCGGTTGTTGGGTATTTGACTTTTAGTTGTTGGTTTTGCTATTTTTGAGAACTTATGATTCTCCATGATTTGAAATTAGCGAGTTAGTAGCTTGTAGAATGTTACAGATTTCTATTTTTATGTATGATTTCAGTTAGATTGCTCTAAAATTTATAGATGTAACTTGCATTTTCATTATGATTTAATAATATTGCTATTTCCTCTAACAAAAGAAAACTAATAAAATGATGTGATCTCATAAATTAATTTTTATACTTTTAAGATTGAATGATGTGTGCGGTTGATTATAGTCATTTTAATGAGTCATCGCAATTTTTTTAATGGTGCGTGATTCATGACTTCAACGTACTCGTGCTCTAAACCAAAATATTCTTTGTTGGTCAAGTGGTTAAAGCTCTTGAGTTTCAGTTGTGAAGACTACCAATTTTAACAACAAATGTATGGAACTCTTGCATTTATATTTTTTCAAAATGTGTCTTGATTCCCTTGTTACTTGAAAAATCATAAATTTATCCACCAAGAGGTTGAGGTTCACCACTACATATGTACATTTGGCAGGTAGTTGAAGATTTCTTATTTTAGTAGACACTATAGAAGAGTTCACTTGAATAACAACCCATTGCATCACTTCCGAATAATCACGTACGAAAAATTATCTACCAATGTTAGTAAATATAAATACTTCACCCTTAGATAGAGGAACAAATCAATTCATCGTATTCCACTTTATATTTCTCTCTTAAGTTTTTTTCTCCTAGTGATATGAAAATCTCGAGGCAAATATGGTTATTCTCATGATCGAGACATATTCAAATGCACATAGTAATCTTCATTTGATGGCGTGTTCTTTAATTTCAAGATTTAGAACCCTAGTATTGAAGACCCAAGAAAATCAAGATTGAATCTAGAATCATTAGTCTCCTATCATAAGACGTGGTAGAAGAAGAAAAAAAATATCTGACTATGCAAGATTCGCATAATATCATGTATACGTTACGCAAGTACACAACTTACATAAAACTAACACACAATAATTAAGTGATAATGTAACCATTACTATTGGTATTGCCCTTGTTAATGTAATTTACAAAACGTATAGGTCTCTATGTCCATTCCAATCATCATATCTTTGCTTGCTGAGCCATTCTCATACAGACACCTTAATGTCTTCTTCCAATACAACTCCTCTTCTTCACTAAATTATTGATATTGCAAATGGTTTGTCCAATTATTTGCGTTGATATTGTACAATTAACATTTGAATCATTTACATTTAAGCTCATTTGAGATATTTTATAAACATTTGAAAAAAATATAATAAATAAATAAATAAATTGTTTCCATATCCGATCCATTATTTCGATTAGAATGGGCTCACGGTTAAGAGCCCAATACTTGGATTTGGGCTTTTTTATTCACAATCAAACTCAATGCAATAGCTGGAACTTTAAGACTGTAAAGCCATTTCTTATTTGTTGGTTAGAGTCGTCATTTCTTGAAGAAATGGCTGGAGGTGGGCCTCGTGCACGCACCACGTCATCACACGGACGCCCTTACGTGGCAAAGGAAGCGACCCCACTATGCCAACAGGGATGATGCTCGACCCCTGTATAGGAACCACGTGGACGGGTGGGCCCCACCCGTAGTCCACCTGGTTGAATCCCAGCCGGCCCCACTCCGATATAAACAGCGTTTTATAGGACAGAGGCGGCGCAAATGGGTCCTCCTCCGCCACGTCATCACCACCGCCGCCGTTGAATCTCATCAAGAACTTTCTGAACTCTCCCGGCAGCTCGGCTTTCGCTTCCTGGATGAGCCTCACCACCTGAGCGTGCGACGCACGCGCCACAAACTCCACCGACGACTTGATCGTCACCGGAAAGAAACAGTTGCCGTAGAAGCCTTTGGGCACGGGAGGCTCCAAGAGCTCACGGCAGTTTGCGAAGAACACTAGCTTATAGTCACGGCCACGAATCGCAGTACTTGACGAATCCATCGCAATTGCTCTTGCTCGGCTCATCCAGCAACTAGCCGCCACAATTTCGAAGGAGCTGGCCGTTATCGACTCCTCCCGGAACCCTAGTTTGAGCTTGTTGATCTGTTCAAAAGAAATATCCACGTTGGCATGCTTCAGCTCATAGCTAGGCGGCGGCAGTTGCGGTGGCGCCGCCGGAGACAAAGAAGGTGACGGAGAAATGAAATCCCTACACCACACGGGCTCGACGTTGAGGCGTTGAAGACCTCGAGCCTTGTCGCCGACGGCGTTAAGGAACTGAGCAGCTCCGAGGCCGTCGCAAACAGCGTGACAGAAAATCAGACCGATCACGAAGCCGCCGCACGCAAATTGAGTGACTTGCATTTGCACCAGCGGTTCTCCATTTTTTTCTTCACCGTTTTCGTCGCCGGCAACGGGAATCGGAAGAAGAGCAGACACTACCGTGTCCTCTTCTTGATCTAACAAGTAGCTATTGATGTGATCGAGAGTACAATCAGCAAAAGCCCTAACAAACCACAGGCCTTGGCCGGAACAATCAAGTTGAATATCATTGTCGGCGCCGGAGGGTGGAGATATGAGGCGACCGGCGAGAGGGTAGTAAGGAACCAAAGCTCTGGACAGTGCTTCTTGTATGACGTCAGCAGGTTTGGCTTCAGCTTGTGGAACGTGACGGAAAATGTGGAGCGTTCGTGCATTGCATCGCAGAACTGGGAGTCTGTCGATGACTGAGAGGTCGAGCACGTGGCATGGCGTGTGCTCCGATGGCTTTACAAGGGTTTGGCTTGTCCTTTTTACTGAGAAATTGTTAGCCATATGGCTGGCCGGAGATGGAGGATATGAGTTTGGTGGCGTCGGAGAATATTAGTAACGAAAATGGTGAGGTGAGTAGTAGCTTTGTTTGTTGTCGTTTTTATAGGAATATCTATGTTATCCGGAATGTTAAGTGACACGAGTACATTATTTTAATCGAACTTGTTTATGGTTGCTTCCTTTGAAGTTTGGACTACTTTGACTTGAAGTCTAATCTTGATTTGGTACTAGTATAGAATCATCCCCACTATGCACCAAACATATTTATGTATTTTTTTTAACAAAATAATATTTAGTAATACCATCATTGGACATAAATGCAATTATTTATGCTATTCATAAATTAACATTTTTAATTTATATTGTGTTTGACATAATCACATGACTCGTATCCATGCCACATGTTACAAAAATCTATAGTTATATTTATTATCGTTTAGAAATAGATGTAATGTAAAGTGAAATCTTGCTGGTTAAATTACTATTTTAGCAGTACGAATTAATCATAGTATCAAATTTGATTTTGTTTGAACCTAATGACATTGTTTGTCTTACCTCCCGAGTTAAGTCCACTATTCACATGAGGCTCGAGTCATTTCTCTCTTCTCTAGCTTGTTTATGAGGGAGAGTGTTGAAGTAATACCCTCAAATTAATTTAATCTATTCCTCACGTAGGCTTGGGCTCATGCCCATCTCCCTTATCCAACATGAATATCAGGACTCATGGGTACAATTAAGTTTTTCCATATTAAAAGAATGTGAAGTTGTATGCCACTTGATATTCAAGTTTAAGTTTTTTTAATTATTTATCAGTTAAGCTATATGTCTCATCTCTTAACTCAGAACCCCACCCATCTCACCCTCATCTCATCCAAGGCAACGAGAGGTAATACATAGTATTGGTGTAGTAGATTAGGCTATGTAATGGGTCCAGTTCGTGAACTACTAAGCCCAATACGTATCTCAAAATAAAATGGGTCAATAAATTTATTGGGCCCAACAGAAGACCTATGTTTTTGACTGCTGGAGGAAATGTTTGTCCTTATGCTCCACATGATTCTTTCTTTTTTCATTGTCTTTTTCTGCTACACACATACTAAAATAACCTCTGATTAAAGTACTAGAACAAACTGTAATTTTATTTTCATCTACCTGTGATTAAAGTAGTAGAACAAACTGTACAAGTCAAGCATGCTGAAATTGAATCTGAATATGCCTCCTGAACCTGGTTTATGATTAACAGATAAGATCCAACATCATCAATCATCAATCGTCATTGCAAAAGCTCAGTTACTGGCTCTAACTACTACTGATTAATGGATGCAAATAAATAATCTTTCCCAGTTTTAACGTGGAACCCACTTCTTGTTTATGCACAACGACGTCTCTCTTTCTCTTTCTCTGTCACTGAATCTTATGGCTGTTTGGTTGCTTGTCTGAGTTGTCCATGGAGGTAAAGAAGAAAAACTGAGAAAGTCAATACATTATTGCGATAAAAACAAACTCAACACCAACCACATAATCATCAATAACCACAGGCCAACGATACTTATTGTTTCTTCTTATCTGTTCGGTTTCTCTTTCGAGCAGATGGAAAATGAGCCTTTTCTCTCCAGCCAAACAAAACCCCAAACCCAATTTCTCCTCCCAATTCCAGAACATCCAGACCCAGAAGTACCAGACCCAGAGGCTGAGCAACAGCACGACCACTTGATCACTTCATTGCTATTTCACTCCCCTCGGCTTCAAATTCAAATCCAATCCCCCAGAGAAAGTCCAAGCACACCTCTCATCTTCCATGAAATCATCCAACACGACCCAGAAGATGGAGACGAAGGAGAATCAGAATCTGATATCAATAGTAGCAACGCCACCAGCTTCAGCCAGAGGAGGAGTTGGGGAAAAAGGGGTTCGATCCTGCACAGGTGCAAGACGGCTCCGGCCATGGCCATCATGCGGGACCTGAAGCCGAAGAACACGGCGGAGCAGTCGCAGATTCCCAAATCGGACGAATCGAGCTCCATCATCAGACAAGGGCTTGTACTGCTCGCTCTGTACCTTTCTCTCGGAGTTCTAATCTACTCCTTCAACACCGAGAACTTCTCCGGCATAGAGACCCACCCGGCCGTCGACGCTCTCTACTTCTGCATCGTCACCATGTGCACCATCGGCTACGGCGACATCGCTCCCTTAACCCCAGCCACCAAGCTCTTCGCATGCCTCTTCGTCCTGGTCGGCTTCGGTTTCATCGACATCTTGCTCAGCGGAGTCGTCAATTACGTTCTCGATTTGCAGGAAAACATGATCCTGGCCGGAATTACTCACGAAATGGCCGGTGGATCCGCCGCCGGAGCTAGAAATTACATCGTGGATGTGAACAAAGGAAGGATGAGAATCAGATTGAAGGTAGGTTTGGCTCTCGGATCTGTGGTTCTCTGCATCGGCGTCGGAACCTTGGTGCTGTTCTATGTGGAGGATTTGGATTGGGTCGATTCCGTTTACTTGTCGGTCCTGTCCGTCACCACCGTTGGGTACGGCGACAGGGCCTTCAATACTCTTCCCGGCCGCCTCTTTGCGGCGGTTTGGCTTCTGTTTTCGACGCTGGGGGGGGCGAGAGCCCTCCTGGATTTGGGGGAGGCTAGAATTGACAAGCGCCACCGGAGAATTACCAAGTGGGTGTTGCATCGGGAGATCACCGTTGAGGATTTGATGGCTGCTGACATCAACAACAATGGTTTCATCAGGTACCAATTATCCATTTTCAATCTTGAATTGTTCATCAATTGCTTCACTTTAGCTAGGCTTAGTTGTGTTGTGGATTCTGTAGTGTTTTAGCTTCTATTTACACTTAAAATGCAGTTACATTGACCATGAATTCATGATCTAGTCCTGCATATATGAACCATCCTGTTCTCCATTTAAGGCACTATGGTTTTGATCATTATTTGCATCACGATAAAGCTGGTTTGTGCTAAATGAAGGAACCTATAAACTACATTGCCGGAAATTGAAGAATGTGACGAGACCTTGTATATATCTTTAGAATTCATGTATCTACATGTTTGTTTATGCATAATCTTTCATATGGAAACTTAGGTAGTCTATCATACATTCTACATATACTAACATTGATCTCAAGACTAATATGATGTGTGTGATCTATTGTGAATTGAAATACGAAGTAACCTAGCTTCTAATCTATAGTTAAAGAATGTGACGAGGCCTTGTGTGTATCGTTAGAATTTTTGAACCTTACATGCTTGTTTATGCATGATGTTTCATATGGCAACTTGGGTAGTCCATCATACATTTTACATGTACTAACATTTATCTCAAGACTACTCTTGATGTGTGTGTCTATTCCTAATTGAATTGCCTTCCCAATCCCAGTTACAATAGATGGAGGCTTGCAGTTATTGAAATGGCGCTATATTATACATATGCATCTTATGTTTTCTGAACACTTGAGAGATCAAGCAAGGACTGTAATTGGTGGTAGAAAGGGAGGGAGGACCGCAGGAGAGTTGTTTTTGGCTCTGGGGTTAGAATGAGTGATGCGCACTTTGTTACTCCTTACATATATGTTTGTGAATTCAAAAATTAGCCACACTTAGCCCATTTACACAAGACAAAGAAGATAAATTGCAGGTCATTTTCATAGTTACCAGAAATCACTATTTAAGTTGCAATTCACCTTTTGGAACGGATGCTTGTGGAGTGTTCCATAACGTAAAATTTGGTGTTCTGGTTAGTGGCTGATATACAGTTCTATTCAACAAATAATATTTTATGAAAGATGTTCCGGATTTCGGATATATCTCTTTTCCTTCTGGAGAAGCCTACTTCTACCCTTTTGAGCTCCTAAATCCCTAACGTTTCATGTTCTAGTTTTCGTTCTAAGTATCAAAACCTACTCTTACCCTTGAGTTCCTAAACCCCTAACGTTTCATGTTCCAGTTTTCGTTCAATGTTTGAAAATGTTCCATGATCCGGGTATTTATGGTCATTTTAGTTTGCTTATTGTTGGTTCAAGACGAGGAAAAAAAGACACTAGTTAGAGAGTATGTACTAACCGTGTTGCACATACATGTATACTATTACTCTCTCCATATCCGTGTTATGTTTTATTTTGAGCTAATGAAATCTTATGTGTTGACAGTAAATCGGAATATGTGATCTACAAGCTGAAAGAAATGGGAAAGATCAGTGAGAAAGATATAGCGCAGATCTGCAACCAGTTCAGCAAGCTTGATCCAAACAACTCTGGGAAAATTACACTGCCTAATCTCTTGGGAAAGAATGGCATGTGATGTGCCAATGCCAATGGAAAAAAAAAACATATGTATACTCCATTTTAGTAGAGTTAGTTTCATTATTCATTAAACTCTCTAGCACCAGCGAATTGAAGAGGATAATATTTTTTCATTAATATCTTGAAAATATCCATCCATACCGTAATGTAGTAGTAGAGATCATCAAAGAAATTAATGTACATTTCTTGTTCTTGCCTTTTTTGTGGGTAATCCTGAAAATATTACTGTACACATTTCATTCGAGAGACTAGATCATGAGAGGCAGAATCTGAATTCCAAAGATTGAAGAAAACATGAAAAACGAAGATTGTGAAGGAATGACACTAAAAAATATCCAGTTCCGAGGATAGAAACTTGAAGCTCTTTCAGGTCGGATTTAGTTAAACTTTTAACAAATCAAATATGAACGAATCCTGTCAAAACCCGACCCGAACCGGAAAACGCCACTCCTGGCTACCCTGGAGATTATTTTGGTTGAGGTTTGAGGCAGCTTTACTGAAATTGAAAATGCAGCAACAAGCTGGCCAGCTTGAGGCTTTGTAGTACCGTACTATGAGAAACTGCATTATTGGCCAAGACTACAGAGCAGTACATTACATGGACATAACAAAGTGCGTAGTACACCTTTTTTTTTTTTAATAATAAAAAATCTTATATCTGTTATTATGTAGTACTGTCCTCCTTTTCATGAAACCATTGAATTTGGAGGAAAGAAAAAAAGAGTAGTACTGGGTAGTACAAGTAGCACATGGTTGATTTTGTTGGATGATTATACAATAACAGTACTGCTATTTGTGGCAGTACATACCGTTGTGGTTTTGATTCATTATTTATAAGGGAATCCAACATTTTAGTGTAGAATGGATTTTTGGAAGCTACAAATTCAAAACTAAGCTGGTTCAGAGGTTACAATTCAGATTTCGAATCAGATTTGTTCGGATTCATATTGATAAATTGTAATACGAGATGGATTCGGATCAGATCAGTTCGATTTTAGGTCGTATTGAATTTTGGAGGTAACGGGCAAAGAAGGGGGATAGACAGGGAAGAGGTGGAGCATGGTTGGAGTTATTAACAGAATTGCAGTTGTTGTGCCTCCATTCATGCACTGCCTCTTCCCTGGCTCCCTCTATTTTATGCCTCTCTCTCTCTATCTCTTCTATTGCTTGCTTGCTTATTTATTATTTTTTTTAAATCATCCAATTATCATTAATTTGGTGTTCCAAATTTCTTTTTGTTTCAATTCACCCATATTGTTTTTTTTTTTTTTTTTTGAAGAAAACCAAAATGGCATCAAAAACCACCTTTCAGGCCTTTATAATGACAACCAATGGATTGAAGATCATGGCCATTGAAAAGCTTTTGACAAGCTTGATTGGTGCTATATGGATTTCTCACTATATAGCATGCATGAGGTTTGGACAAAAGTGGATCCAAAACTCAGTAATTCAGTTCTTAACTCATCAATGTTTCTTATACCTAACAAGGCAAGAATGACCTTTTTGCCCTTTGCTCTTTAATACTGCTTCATAATGTCTCCATCTTCTCATTGATAAAGGAATAAAGTTGGGTCTATGTAAAGTTATTTTGTTTTGAGAAACATTTATTTCATGTGTCATTAGTGCATGTGTGATACAAGTACAACGTGTGTCAACGATAATTTGTAACCAAACCAGTTAAAATTTGTATCTTACATATTTGTAACCACGTCAATACAACTTGTAAGTGGTTAATCAAAAAAACGCACACCGATGAATTTTTGTAACGACACTACTGGCGTCGAGTTCCCTCCATGGCCTTAAGCCATCACCGCTTCCTCACTGTCGGGTCTGCCCCACACTTGTCGGATCTGCAACATATCCGCCGGAATCACACCTCTCTAGCTGGAACGTCACTTCACCTCGCCGAAAATCTTTGAAATCTCTCACTTCTCCAGTTGACTCTTCGGTTTCCATATTGCACGAGATCACAAACCCCTATGGAGGCCCAATTTCTCGATTTCCCTCATCTCATGCTCATTGCATGCACCTCCCAATTTTCTAGGGACCACTAACCGGTACCCATTGTCCCCTCCACTCACATGTTCCAAGGAATCAAATCCCACTCACATATTTTTAACGAGTAGCATGCTCTTTATCATCGCCGGCTCCGTGTTCTCCTCTGCCGGAAACATGAATCATCCACGCGAGATTTACCGTCGAGTAACTCCGAAAATCACTCGCCGCTCACATATCCTAATAGAGACCCACAATTGCTCCACTCACCTCCAAAGAAAATCATATCACTCATGGCTAGTCAAGCCAATTCACTGTTTGTTGTTTTTTTTCTTCTGTTTCTTAGTAGTGTTAAATGTGCTTATTCATGTAATCTTTTACATTGAATTCAAGTACCTATTGCCGATAAATAAAAAAAAAAAAAAAAAAATGAAAACATTTTATTTTTTATATACAAC
>JAYMTH010002245.1:0-12937 GCA_036897465.1 Pelargonium australe
ACAATCTTCAGGAGTGCCAAAAGTAACAAACTGATTTTTAGGGATGGTATGTGTAATAAACCTATCTAAGAGGAATGATACGTGAATTTTTTTTTATTTTTATTTTTTACCATTTACTCATTTAGTCAAAATTCATTTAAAATTATAATCGTTATTACTATTTTGCCATTCGACTAAAATCAAATCACACTCTGCGCGAAATTGGAGAAGACGACACAGTTGCAGTCACCGAGATTGCTTTTGCATTTAGAAAACCAGAAATCAGGATAATCCAATTCCAATTCCAATTCCAATTCCATCGACGACGACGAACAAGAATATGCTTATGCTTTCATTCAATTCTCAGTTCCCATATTTCAATTCACAATTCCATTTTCTCTACTAAATCAAAACCCTAACATTATCTTCATCCCCATCATCTTCAGCCATGGAAGTCTCGTCTCCTCCCAAATTCTCCTCTCTCTACGCTCCTCATCGTACTCTTTCTCTCTGTAATTGCATAGTTTTATGAATTTTTGTGTATTTTTGCAATTTGTTTTTGACAATGTTAACTATTTTTTTTCGTTTTGATACGATATTCAGGTTACACGGGATCCAGATTTCTGTCTCCATCCAAATTGCCTGTAAGTTTCGATCTCTGTGCATGTAAACAAGCTTTACGTCTTTTTGGCTGATGAGGAATCTGAAAGAGGGATAGAAACTGTATTTTTTGTGGTGTTTTTAGATTATTGATTGGCCTAATTTTTATGCGTTGGTAAATTGGGAAAGTTGAGAAGATGGTGTATTGAATTGAGTTATAACTGTTGCAAATTTGGAACTAGTTCTAATAAAGCATAGTATAATTTGGTGTTCTATCAAAAAAGTGATTTTTTTCCCAATTTTTTCTCATTCGAAAGTGAGTGTAATTTTATTTAGGTGCCTTTTCTACATGTGTTATCACATGACTTTGTTGTAACAAACTCAAGTGATTCTAACATATCTTATTAATATTATTGGCAATTCATGCACAACTAACTTAACAATTACGATAGTGGACACTCATTTTGGGTCAATGAGACCGAAGGAGTGATATTTTTTTATCGTCAACAAATGGTACCTGAATTTGCAACTGGTATTTTACAATATAGAGGAACATCTCCTGCCTTTACACGCTGTTATTGCAATTATATGTGCTTGCTGCTTCATATCATATCTGTGCTTAGGAGTTGTAACATTCTTATTTATGCAGCTGTGCACTTATAAAGGACAACATGCTGGATGGTCGACGAATAAATGTTCAATCTCGAGAAACTATAACAATTGTAAGCAATTTGTAGCATAGAATCTTCTATCTTGTATTGAATTTGCTTTCTGTTAATATTTTCTATCTCAATATGATTATATTGTTTCTTTCTAATTCTTTTCTAATCTTTTGCTTTGTTTATTCTCTTTTACAGATGCTACAAACAACATATCATGCTTTCCAAGGAGGCACACTGATGTCTCGGGGATGGATTTCAATCCAAAAGTGGACTTTAACAGACAAGCTGATGAGTATAAATTGCATAGACATCATAAATTGTCTACATGCATAATTGCAAGATCTGAAGTTGCTAGAAGTGGATCCCCTGATGGTTCCTATCAATTGTCAGGTTTCTATCAAAAGCCTTTCACTCCCTTTTCTTCTTTGACTTTCAAACATGCAGTCTTATTCCTTCTGTCTGCTATTATTTAGGTACAGAAGTTCAAATGAGCTCAAGAGTCAGAGGAGTATGCTTCTATGCTGTTGCTTCTGCTGTTGCCATTGTTCTGATAGTGGTGATGCTGGTGATTCATCCTTTTGTGCTCTTGTTTGACCGACACCGAAGAAAAGCTCAACATTTCGTTGCAAAAATTTGGTCCACATTGACTGTCACTCCATTCTTCAATACCAAGTTTGAGGGGTTAGAGAATCTTCCCAGGCCAGATACACCTGCCGTATATGTTTCTAATCACCAGAGCTTCTTAGACATATTTACTCTTCTAACATTAGGAAGAAGCTTCAAGTTTGTTAGCAAGACATCAATTTTCCTCATCCCTATCATCGGTTGGGCCATGTTTTTGATGGGTGTGATTCCTCTGAAGCGCATGGACAGCAGAAGCCAGTTGGTATTGTCTTGCCTCCTTTGTGTTGCAGTTGATAACTTTATCTATTTTGGCCATGTTAGATAGCTATACATACACCTAGACAAATACTAATGTCTTTTCTTTCCCTCATGTTCTGGGTAACCGTATTAAGTGTTACTATAAAATCGTGAAGTTGATATTTTCTTGTCTTTATGCATGTAGGATTGTTTCAAGCGTTGCATAGATCTCATTAATAAAGGAGCATCTGTTTTCTTCTTTCCAGAGGGAACTCGAAGTAAAGATGGAAGACTAGGTACTTTCAAGGTGAGGCTACGCCATCCTTTATCTATTAATTTTCTCCTCTTCATATCATATGTTTTCTAGCTATATAGAGATTTTCTAAAGAAACCTAAAATGGGTACTAAAATGCTTGATCATCAAGTGGATGGAAGGATAGAAAGAACCTACTTTATATAACTGATCAGAAAACGGGTTTGCGTAAACAATATTATAAATCTTGTATGGAGGCACCAGTTTTGATAGTTGCCAGTTGCTGGACTATTCTAATTTATATTGAGGTTTTAATGGTTGTCTACTTTTCTTTTGTATATAAAAATCCCTTTGAGTTGGGAGAACCACTAGGTTGAAGTGATAATAATTTGTCTTATAAAAATTAAGGTTGGCATTTTCGAAGATGAATACACAGGACCTCCATAGACTATTTATTAATGTGTTACCTTCTTCAGTATCATTTTACTAAGGAGGAAAGGTGTTCAGATTAATTCCCAGAAAAAAATAGTATAAACCTTTGCTTTCTGAATTTTCCTCTCTGAAACATATGATTCTGGAACTATATGTAGAAAGGTGCGTTCAGCATTGCAGCAAAAGCCGGAGTGCCAGTGATACCAATTACCCTGATAGGAACCGGCAAAATCATGCCTTCAGGAATGGAGGGTATATTGAATTCGGGATCTGTAAGAGTTGTCATTCACAAACCCATTGAAGGAAGTGATCCTGAAGAACTATGCAATGAAGCTAGAAACAGAATCGCCGATGCGCTCAATGGTCATGGATGAAAACTTCTCTAGAACAATATTTAATTGTTTTCTGAGGTTCAAAGCATAATTTTTTTTGCTGTGAAATGAAGAATGAAAATCTGAAAGGTATGAACTGTCTTGCTTCTATTATTGTTCACTTGCTACTACATCCATCATCCATGCAGTTCTAATACCTAGTTACTTTACATGCCACGACAGTTTTGATTAAAAAAACATAAGTTCAGTCCTTTATCACCCCTGACATCTGTGTTGCAAGGTTTTATGAATTTAATATGTATTAACCTTTATCGGAGTGAATAAAAGGATCTGTTGAAAATGAAAGAACAAATAGTAAATGATTATGATGCTATTAGAGTTGGCAATTCGAGTTTCGGTTCAAAGGTCTATACCGAACACGACCCAATGGGTGCGGGTCTTAAATTTTAGAGAGGACTTCCCCGATCTGACTCAGAAATGTCCGGGACTATTTTGTGTGACCCAAACCTGCACAAAATGTGGGTCGGGCTTCAGGTCCTAATTGCCAGGTCTGGATGCTATGTCGTCAAATGCAATCCATTTTTTCCCTCCACTTTTCTGTGGCAATGATATAAAAATTCACTAAAAAAAAGGTTGTAGTATTAGAGATTGGTTGTTACTCAAATTCATCCAATTAAGATCGTGGTTTGACCTGGCCTGTGGATAGGAAGGAAATAATTTTGATAGCAGTTCCACTTCACCTCTATGAGGTTGTGTGGTTGTATGGTTTTTAATATGAAACATCAAGGGATGGAACACACTCCTTAAATGAGTGTGTGTGTTTGGAGTGCTTTAAATCTGCCTCCAATCAATTTACCCTTGGCATATCCCATGATTGCATTTTGAGTCTTAATGTGCATTTGCGAGCATTGTGTTTTTTCACAGTAACCCAAAACTTTGATTCCCCTAAACATAAGCTATTCTTCCTTTACAGGTCTGTCACACACGAAACCAACCGTGACAGTTCATTTGTTGAGCCTTCTGCGTAGAGGTCCCAAGTTCATTGCAGGGTAGTTATCAACCCAATAAAACGTTGAGCTGCAATAAGGGCGGGCCAATTAAGTCCCGTGTTAGCTTATGTGAGAATAATTACATCCATGATTTATATTGAAGAATGCTAACCTCATATTATTTTTCCCTACTTCTCGATATGATACTACTCTTCGTTCACCTTTCTATTGCGATTTGATAGCATTTTTGGCTGAACAACGCGACACGCACCATCACGAGCAACTTTATTATTCCGTGAGCACAAAAATGATTGATGGAGCCGTCGCTTTTGGCAAATGATGCCAGAAATTTTGATTGCTTTGAGAAAATTAGTTGGTTTCTGTATTTGAAATGGTTGTTTACATGTGATCATGTCTTTGTGGTTTGTTGGAGTGTCAGCATCAATTTCCAGCTCCTATTGGTTACATTGTTTGTTTATGCACCAACATGAAATTTACTCCAAAAATATTTCATTACTCACTACCAATGTTTTACTGGTCATCTTGTTCACATGTCGAATTCGGGTTTCGAAAGTTCGAAGTCTGGTGGACTGGTGGGTCGGATCCTAAAGTCTGCGAGAAAGATCTCTCAAAGCGAAACCTTAAATTGGGGGACGAATTTGGACATTAACTTGTTGTATTAGATTCCCTCTGAGGTCTCAGATTCGAGTCTTCTCGTCGACGGTATGAAGTGTGATATATGGGGTGGAGTAATATGAATCCAATATGAAATGACTTTGAGCTCATTTTTAAGTCTCATATTGAATTTCACATTTTAGGCATAAAATGTGCGAGTTTGTCCGACCCAAAAATTATTAAACGAATTCAGTTTGACCTTAAAGTTGGTCGTTTTGGATTGGGTTAAAGTCGGATTGAAATATGAATACTAGTTGTGACTTTATATATAACCATGTACACAAAAAGAGTTTAATTTGAGACAAACAAATAAGTGAAACACTTGAGATTGTCGAGTAATTTGCTTTCGTAACAAATTTTTAACTACACAACATGGTCTAGTTCCCATCTCTTCTTATAGAGTGCCATTATTAAACGTAACACATTTTAATTACAATTAAAGCTAAGAAACTGTAACGATGGACAATCAATTTCATGTTACGCTTTGATTTTATTTAACAAACGTCAAACAAGACATGTAAAAAATAGTTTATTCAACTTGACTAACTTACCCACGTTCAAATTGTGATTGTGAAGCTTTGGCTTAAGCTTAGCTAACCTACTTTTAACTTATTCATGAAAATAATCATAAATAATGAATTAAGAAATAAAAATAAAAAATTAAATAATTCAACAAACCCTAACAAAAAGATTATAGTAAGAGGTTAGTGGTGGGCTTAACTGGACCGGGTCAAACCGGATTTTGCAGTTTTGCATGCCGCGTTTTTGACAGCTGCAGCACTAACAAGGGGCTATTCTAGTCATTTCTTTTATCATTTATTTATTTCTGTTTTATTTTTACTAAATATTCATTGACTCCTAAATTTCTATTTTTTTTTTCTTTTTCATTTTCAATTCTCCTATTTTTGGAAGAAAAAAAGATCTTTCCTTTCTCTTTCCTTCTCGTCTCTCTCTCTCTCTCTCTCTCTCTCTCTCTCTCCAACCCATCACTGTGCTCCAATTTCTCAGTCCAATCTTGAGCTCAGCTGCGAATCATTTGCTGAATTTGAAGGATTTTACTGTAAGCTGGTCTCTATTTGATCTCTTCAGTTTCATTTATAACTTTAACGATTCGATGCATATTTTTTTTAGTTTTTTTATTTTTTTATTTAATGGATTATAATTGATACCCAGATAGGAATATTTAGGTTTTGGAGATTATATGTTATTGTTCTGGTTTGGGTTGCTGGATTGGATCTCTGCCCCTTGGGCATACCTAATATGTGGAGCAAATTTGATTCTGAGTTGGTTTTTGTCACTTGCAAGTTGGGATTCAATCAATATAGAGTGAAGTTGATTATGGAAGAACATGAATTCTTAGGTTTTGAGTTTTAGATATAGGTCTGTGGATTGGGTTTTGGTTTGGGATTAGTTGGAGATCCAGTTCATCAGGGAGGTTATGGTTGGGATGCTTCAGTTATAAAGATTTATAATTTGAGGACCTTTTGGGACATAAGAGGAAAACCCCATGTTGGAAGTGGTTTTGAAATGGTTCAATTTGGAGGTAGAAGTAAATATATGTAATTTTGGAGGAGAGTTGACCAGATATAGATGGCAACTCAGTTTCATTTCTGGGTTGAAATTGCAGCTAGCTGAAATCTGTGTTCTCGAGTCTCGGCAATAGAAGTTTTCATAATATGTTTGATGGGTTCGTTTTGAAGGACATTTTGAAATAGCTGCGAGTGAGTTTTATCCAGCAATAGATTTCAGCTAGCTGCAATTTCCGTGTCTAACCGGAATGCAAAGTTACAGTCTTTATCCAGCAATAGAGTGGCTGATCATTCTGTGGGGTGTATTACTGATTAGAGTAGGACTGTGATTCTGTTTCCCCGTATGCTAAAGTTAGTTTGTTTTGGGAAATGGTTAGGAATTTCTTTCAGGGGAAATTCCCATATTGTTTACATTGCCTGGCCAATGAGATCAGGGTATCTTCATGTATAATTTCGATAAATCAATTTGTGTTGATGTGTGCCTCAACAGAGTTGCTTATTAACCTTGCATACGTGGAAAGATGGCCCAAATGTGTTGATAGGTATATTTGGTAATATTGATGCCGGTTGATTTACACTGCTTTGAATTCTTCTGTTGGTCTACAGGTGGCATATATGTTTTCAGTCGAAAAACAATGTTCGACTGTGGTTATAAGTCACAATATGTTGGGGGCCAGCGAGAGAAGTTTGTGAGGTACTGGATATAGGTCACTTCACTTTTATAATGTTACACATTCATGGACAAGAATGTCAGTCTATACATTTCATTATTGATGAGTTTTTCTTCATATACTTCAAATAAATATTTCATGGGGGAGTATATAACATTGCACCCAACTGGTTCTTTGCTATTATTTGTGGCCACAGACCCATACGCTCAAGATACTTGTGGATCTTTGTTCCAATTGATTACACACATGTGAAATTTTCTAATCAAAACTTAGATATGAAAATCCATTCATAACATCTTTATGCCTGTAACTAGTGCGTGTCTGTGTAAAACA
The DNA here is from genome assembly GCA_036897465.1 of Pelargonium australe. Taxonomy (NCBI): domain Eukaryota; kingdom Viridiplantae; phylum Streptophyta; class Magnoliopsida; order Geraniales; family Geraniaceae; genus Pelargonium; species Pelargonium australe. Next base: position 7,317 of record JAYMTH010002245.1, read on the forward strand.
TAATATTGATGATGGGACTACTCACTGATCCTACCTGTGCTTCATTCAATTGTGTGTGATGATAATTGAGAGTTGAGGTTTCTAACAGTGCATGAGGCATGGGAAGTATCTAACTTTGTGCGTATGTTCACTGTTTGATCTTATTTTTCTAGGTTGGACGATTTGGACTCTAGACTCTCGTCACCTGATACAAGAGGGGCAACTTGTGGATTTAACATAGAAGGGTTAGGTCGTGCCAGTCATCCAAACAATGGAACTTCTTTAAAAAAAGGAATGAGGAAGGGGTCTGAAGGACTGAAATCAATTGGCCGATCACTTAGATTTGGCGTTTCTCGAGCAGTGTTCCCAGAAGATCTTAAGGTCTCAGAGAAAAAGATATTTGACCCGCAAGACAAATTCCTCCTTTTGTGGAATAAACTGTCTGTAGTATCATGTATTTTGGCAGTATCTGTGGACCCTCTGTTTTTTTATCTTCCAGTTATGAACTCTTCGGAAAATTGTCTTGGAATAGATCGCAAATTAGCAATCACTGCAACAGTTCTGCGGACAATTATCGATGCTTTTTATCTGATTCACATGGCTCTCCAATTCCGAACGGCTTATATTGCCCCATCATCCCGAGTTTTTGGACGAGGTGAACTGGTCATAGACCCTGCGCAAATAGCTAAAAGATACTTACGACGGTACTTCATCGTTGATTTTCTTTCCGTGCTTCCTCTACCACAGGTCTAACTATCATCTTTCCTTTAATCCGTCTCTTTATTCACTTCATTCTATGTGGGCATGCATCATGCCCTCCATTGAAATAGTTTTGACTTCAACTTCACCTTTTTTGTTTTTCTATCCTGTATATTATCAGCAACTTTTACTCATACTAAAACTTCTGTAATATATATGCCCTTTGCTTTACTCATAATATCTCTATCCTGTATGTTACCAGCAACTTTCACTCATAATGATAGATCTGTTAATATATAGTGCCCTTTGCTTTTCCTGTGATTACATGATCGTTATAAGGTATTATTTATTCTGCCCAGGTGGTTTGGGATTCACCTTAATAGTCATTATTACATTTGAAAGAGATCTATCCCTGATTCTCTATTATATATTTGGAGTTGTAAAGGTGGGTTCCTGTTTTCCTTCTGTGGAAATCTTTCCTCTTACTGAAAGTGAGGTCTGCTCCTTCAAAGTTATTGTAGCCCTATTTTTCCAGTAGCAGATCTGCAAATGTGAATAATGCTTGGTGTTTAATCTTATTTTAACCCTTGCTAGTCATTTTCAAATGCCATGATGTTAGTTTTAAGCCGAGACGTGGTAGGTAATTGTCTTTTGAAGACGCTGGCAGTCCTTGAATTCCCTAGCCTTCTAAAACTGAAAATTGGAATGTTTATTTGATACCATGTGTGAGAATTGTTACTCTAGAAGTCAGATTATAAATATTGAAAATAATAGTTTGAATTTCTTCTTGGCGCTGTCATATGGCTGCAAATTTGGTTGAAAGAATAAGACACTCATATTTTTCTCCATTTGTATTTTCAGATTATGGTTTGGAGATTTCTTAAGAGGTCAAATGGTTCTGATGTACTGGCTACAAAACAGGCGTTGCTCTTCATTGTCTTGCTCCAATACATTCCTAGATTTTTTCGAATGTTGCCCTTAACATCAGAACTAAAAAGGACCGCTGGTGTATTTGCTGAAACTGCTTGGGCAGGTGCTGCTTATTATTTGCTGTTATACATGCTCGCTAGTCATGTAAGTACCTTTTTCATTTGGTAGATCAGTTTCCCTGTCCAAATATATTGTTTCTTCTTAGCCAAGATCTCACTTTTTGATTGATATCTAACCTGACCTTTGACTTAGCTAGTTAGCCTGTTGTATATGAGATTTTCAAGCAATTCCGTTTCAACTCTCTTCATACATTAGTTTATTAATGGCTAGGATGTTACATTGAACTTTTAATAGTTCTCTTTTATGTAGAAGTGCAGTATCATGGAAATAATTGTGGTGATGCTTGTAAGACTAATACCTGTACTTTTCATCATATATGTTAGAATTAGAAATCAACTGCAAGCTGTGAGTTTTTTTATTTTATTATTTTTTGTGAATCTTGGAACGTAATTGTGGACCCAAATAATTATTTTAAGCAGGAAATGACGTGTTCTGTTGTGAACCTTCACAGATAGTTGGGGCTTTCTGGTACTTGTTTGCTGTTGAACGGATTGATACTTGCTGGCAGCAGGCTTGTAATGATATTAAAACATGCAATAGAAATTTCTTGTATTGCGGCAATGCTTACATGCCAGGTTATAATGAGTGGGACAACATCAGTGAATCTACTTTGAGTAGCAACTGTTCTGCAGACGATAATTCCCCATTTGATTTTGGAATATATAAACAAGTTTTGTCATCTGGCATTGTGGCATCCAAGAAGTTCCTCTCTAAATATTGTTATTGTTTATGGTGGGGTCTACAGAATTTAAGGTAATCTCTTTTTCTTTTTCCATATTTTCATACTAGTTAGTCATAGATGGACTCAATTATCATGCCTGCAAGTGTCTCATGTACCATTTTCTCAATGCAAAGAGTCATAAAAAGTTTAACCCCTCCATATTTCTGTAGTCCCAGTGAGAAACACACCTTTACTTACATCTTTTATTTACTTGTCACTTTTTCTGTTTATTATTCTCTTTTTACCCTTTACCATCCCCTCCCACCCTCCATTTACTTTTCTACACATCAACCACTATCTGTATAATTTTGAGCAAAAAAAACACTGTAAAATTATCATGAAACTCCAAAATTCCCTAAATCCCCTCATTCTAATCCATAATCATCCTTGAACTTTATGAATATTGACCACAAGGTTCATAGTTTCAGGGCTACCATGTGATAAATATGCCTTTTTCGTTAACACGCCTACGCTTTGTTTGGGTACTTCATAGGAACTTCCCTTGCCTGTATTTCAAATGAACCTTGTATTGTACAAATGTCAGCTAGGAACTGTAATGTGCAAGGTTCCCCGCTTAAATGGCTACCAGATTTTAATCATCTGTGAGTATAACATTAAGTCTTTGCTCTCATCAACTTACTTATGTTTTCTTTTATCTACAGTACTCTTGGCCAGGGGCTTCAAACCAGCACCTATCCTTTAGAGGTTATTTTTTCCATAGCACTAGCCATATTTGGGCTCATCCTCTTTGCGCTTCTGATTGGCAACATGCAGGTACTTGGAACTATACTGATTTCATACTTCTACGATGAATTAAAATTCGTTGACCTTTGTTATGAAATTGCTATTTAGGCTTTTGACTGCTTAATCCTATGCATTGCCAATACGAAGAACATATCTTCCCTGTATTCAGTGCCGCAGATGCCTGCGGTTCGAATGTCAATGACCATTCGTGAATGAAACTGGATAGAGCCCTTTATTTTAGTCCTATGGTTACGAATTCGTAGATGCTTCCAAGTTATGTTTTGTGTCTAGTAGCATTCTCTGCACGCATTTAAAAAGTGAAGTGTGGAATAGAAGGAGAAAACTAGGACATATAAGTTGCGACATGTCCCTTATAGTCTGTATGGATGGGAATAGAACTTTTTTTTTTTTTTTGAAAGAAAGGAAGTAGAACTTGATGATGTCTAGAAATTGAGGCACCTTTAGTTTCTCATGTCTTATTACCCTTATTTACTCGATATTTTTTGCTTTATCTCGGAACAAAGGCAGAAACAGGGAATATAAGCAAACTCTTGTTTTCCAATTATAGCTTCTATAAGGAAATTTGCTAAAATTCTTGTTTTGCTATTGTGACAGACTTATCTTCAATCTTTAACTATAAGACTTGAAGAAATGAGAGTCAAAAGGCGGGACTCAGAACAGTGGATGCATCACCGCTTGCTCCCTCAAGACCTCAGGGAACGTGTTAGACGCTATGATCAATACAAGTGGCTGGAAACACGTGGAGTTGATGAAGAGAGTTTGGTTCAGAATCTGCCTAAGGATCTCAGGAGAGATATCAAGCGGCACCTCTGTCTGGCTTTAGTGAGGAGGGTGAGTTCGTAAACACTCTGAACTTAGCAATTAATTAATTTACTTAAACTTTCTTTCTCACAACTTTTCCAACATTAAAAATGCTGGATACAGTATTGGAATTTGAATCAATTGTATGGTTTGGATGGAAACTCCAACATATTAGCATATGAGTTTTCGGCTATTAATAAGCTTTTAGTTAGCGTTTGCATTAGAAATTTTGTGTGGGAATGGGAATGAGATTGAGCTGCCTATTTGGGGTTTTATGGACCCGATCAATTTTTGGGTTGGGTTGGTCATGGGAAAATTGCAGATTTGGTCAGGCAAGTCCGCACAATTTCATGCAAAATCCTCAACTCACACCTATTGTGGCCGAAATCTGAATTGTCAGCTCTAGAATGATTCTTTATGTTTTGGATGAGAATCTCATTCCTATTATTTAAAAATTCAAAAGCTACCTTAATTCATTTATTCTGTTGGGTGTGCTATGCAATTTGTTATGACACATTCTCTCCCGAATGTCAATAAGTTAATTGGTGATTGTAGGTTCCTCTGTTCGAGAGCATGGATGAGAGGTTGCTTGATGCCATATGCGAGCGACTGAAACCAAGTTTGTACACAGAACGAACCTACATAGTTCGGGAAGGTGACCCTGTTGATGAAATGCTTTTCATCATACGTGGTCGCCTTGAAAGTGTAACCACAGATGGCGGAAGGAGCGGGTTTTTCAATCGCAGTTTGTTGAAAGAAGGCGATTTCTGTGGCGAGGAGCTCCTTACGTGGGCCTTAGATCCCAAATCTGGCGCCAACCTCCCATCCTCCACCCGAACAGTTAAGGCTTTAACAGAAGTTGAAGCATTCGCACTAGAAGCTGAAGAACTGAAATTTGTGGCCAGTCAGTTCCGGCGTCTTCACAGCAGACAGGTTCAACACACCTTCCGGTTCTACTCGCAGCAATGGAGGACTTGGGCCGCTTGCTTCATCCAAGCAGCGTGGCGCCGGTACTCGAAGAGGAAGATTATGGAGCTTCGCCGGAAAGAAGAAGAAGCCGAAACAGAAGGACAAGAAGGGGCTCGCAGTAGCACCGGAGGCTCCTACAGCCTCGGCGCCACCTTTCTGGCATCAAGATTTGCAGGGAAGGCTCTTCGCGGCGTTCACAGGAACCGGAATGCTAAGAGTGCCAGGGATTTGGTGAAACTCCAGAAGCCGCCAGAGCCGGATTTCACTGCGGACACGGATTGATATGTGTAGTTTGTTTAAAGAATTGTGAATTTGCTGACAGATTGTGCATGCTTGGAAAAGAGCTGAGACACTTGAATGTATTGTAAATTATTACACATATTGTAGCTTGGAATTTGCTATTTTGTTGCAATGTAAGCATCTGCAGGAACAAAATCTTATGACTCTGCTTCTTTGGTATTGAGAGAATCTCATATCTAACAAGAATGAAATATCACTTGAAATTAAGACAATTTTGTCCTCATTTCATTTATTGTTTTGAAAAGCTTAATGATTGTGATGTTTTTAATGGAAAATGCTAATTGTTGTTCAATTTTTTTTTTTATTAAATTATAGAATTGATCTATGGTCTAGATTC
>JAYMTH010002246.1:0-12934 GCA_036897465.1 Pelargonium australe
ACTGCCTCGTAATCCTTCAAAAATTTCTCAATTGCTATGGTATGTTTGTTGGGTAGGACTTTGAATGTTGAGGGCTCTTTCTTTTCTTGTGTGGCAGTTTGGGTTTGTGAGGCATTTAATGTGCAGTACATAACACCATTCTTCTTTCTCAGTAGCGCAGTTGGGTACAACAACAAAGGGTGTGTGTGAATATTTCTAAAGAGTATGGAGGTCATCTTACTAAGAAGCTAGGGGTTGTTCACTCCAATTTTGATCACTAAACTAAAATAAAAAACATGTATCTGCAGAAGAAAACGAAAAAACTGGTAAGAGCTAAACTATAATATAGGTATAAACTACAATGGCAATTATTTCAAGCAAAACTGATTAAAACCCATAAATTAAAGTATTGAATATACAGATAAAAATGAAAACTTGCCAGGAGGAGCAGTCACAGGTAGGAGAAGCTGGGAATAAAATTTCCACCATAAAATGGAGCTAAAGATGGTGAGTTCTAAGAGGATAGTGAGACATTTTGCGAGGGCAGAAACATCCCTAGTATAATCACTAATTTACTGTATCTGCCACTGGAACCGGACAAAATAGGTCCGATCGGTAAAGCCGTCCGGGTCGGGTATTTGAATATATTTGAAAGGCATGAAAGTAAAACTTAAACCCTAGATCTCAAAGCTCACAGATCGTACATGAAACACTAACCTCATCTTCTCCATCGCAACTTGTGGCTCACAAAAGACACAAATGCAAGAGAACGATTCGCCGGAAAATCGTTTCCGTCGTGGCTCTGCAGCAATCGCAGCGCAGCCCAGCCACCACTGTCGATGGATGGGTGTGTGAGTTTTGTGCTCAATGTTGAAGCCCAATAAAACTTGGGCTATTGCCCACTTATGTAAACCCAATTTCAAAGAGCCCGTACAAACCATTCAAAATTGTGCAATCAAAACGGCCAACTTAGTAATGGCATTGGTCATCTCATTCTCAAATTGCTTCAAAGACACAAATGTTGTTTCATCAAACAAGAATTGAGCTAAGTTGAAACTAACACTAAATACCGGCTCGAAAATCTTGGATAGCTCTTCTCGGGCTTTAACTCAAACAACGACATGCATAAGTGCATAACATCAGTTTTAACGATTATCAATTGCCATTATTGAGTGCTTATCGGTAAAAATGCATACAACAATAGAAACAAACTACAAAAATTATAAAATTGCATAAACATATGAGTCAAGTCATAGGCTCACAAACTTGTCAAGTTCACTTTATCTTTACCATAAGAAGAGTCAAGTCCATGCGCTTCACGTTTGGAAGGACGGTCAATGTCACACCTGACACTCAAAAAGTTTGTCATGGTCATGACATTTTTAGCACGAGTCACTAGGATGTTGTATTAGGAAGGTAGTTGATCTTTGGAGCTCGTGTCACCCTATACGCCTAGAGACAAGTAGAGGTTTGGAAGCTAAATCAGACTCTTAGACAGAGTAGACCTTAAAGAAAAGTCATAATCTCACGATGGACTCCACGTTCTCACTAACACCAATCACGCGTTGTTCATCACCAGCTTTAATTTGTAAGTATAAATACCTCATATCTTGAAGGGATATAAAATCACATTCTTCATATTTACAGTTTCTCTCACTAGAATCTTCTTTAGCGATAAATTGTTTGGATATCTCTTAAGTATATATTTACTTTCATGCCTAACGGGATTATTTGGATACCCGCTCATATTTTCTACTAACAATATAATGTCTTATGCATGCTCCAAAGATCCTGACATCAATCTTCACCTCTTGGACCAAGGATCCTAGCCTCAACTTTCACCCGACATAGAAGATATTTTACTCTGACACGCGGACAAAAGATCTTATACCAAAAACTATTTGAAATATGCTAAGTCAAAAATGAGGCTGTGACATCTATTACAATGTTTGGATTAAGGGGACATTCGCTCTCACAAATTCACAAGTGAATTTCAACCGTGACCACAATATATCATTGGTTAGATTTAGAATAAACCGAAAAATATTTATTCTCTATGTAGAGATAGAGAAGATCTTCAGTCAATAACGTCTGATTAATTTGATTTGTGTTAGACTACAACAAAATTTATTAAATTTAGATTTTTTTTATTAGTGTTAAGTTTAAATTCTTTATATATATTATTCATTTCCAACCACCTTTTATTCATTACCAATCCAACCGAAAAAAAAAATATGGACATTATCAATCTCTTAACAAATTAGAGAGGTAGGTGAGAAAAAGTTAGTGGTGTGTTTGGGGTTTAGGTTTTTCCTATAAACAACCAAACAGACCTTAAGGCAGTGACACAGTGCATAGCACACCGTCCGGTTGTTGACTATTAAAGAAATGATCAAGAACACTTGGGTTGCTGTTGTTGTTGTTGTGTCAACCAATTTTTAAAGCACAGAAAGAAAGTAAAATTCTATGTTGTTCTTGTTCAGTTCTGGTCTTTGTTGGTAGATAAAGAAAATGGAGATACAGCAGCAGACATGGAGGCTCAGATTCTCCTTCAGGAACGCCACAATCGTGGTCTGTCTCTTGAACATCGTCACTGCCCTTCTCTTGCTTCAGGGTTTTCTCTCCTCTGCCTCCTCTCGCTCCAAGCTCTCCTCCACTTCTCAGCCCAATCCTGGTTCGTCCCTTTTTTCTACTCTTATATGAAAAAGAGAGCAGCTTTTGTTTCCTAATCATGTTTAGAAATTTGGGTACTTGTTGGTTATTCAATTGGGTGCAAATTATTTGGTTTCTTGTATTGAAAAGATGAGAAATTTAACATCTTGTTCATGAAATGGATGACCCAGTTTGTGTTTTGGTGAATTGGGTTTTCATTTTGCCATTTTTGAGTATGTATGAACTATGAACCCTATGATGATATGACATAGACTGTGAAGTTTAATTACACCCTATAAATGAGAGATAGCTCACAATCTAAGATAAATTGTTGGAACTTGGAATTATTGGAAGAGCATGTTCTAGTCCAAGAGGATTCTTAATCTTCTTCATAAACTGAGAATTGAGAAACAATAGTAGTTCCATAACATCTGTCATGCTGTGTATTGGGAATTGCCTGATAGAAGGTCAAGTCTTAAGGGACTTAGTGAGTGAACAGATGTGCCGAGCAGAGTTTGGCCAATGAGTGAAAATTATTTGGTTTATTTTCATTTCCTATGATTCATGTTAGGAAGGTTGCCTTACCGTCTTTTTTGTTTTCTCTACTTAGAAGTGTTCTCATTACTTAATTTGTTTTACTATTTTTCTCTTGGAGTTGCGTAGGCACTTTTGTCTGTTTTAAAAGCACAGAGATTGTTTACTCAGCCGTCACAAAGATTTTCATCATGAGCTTATGCTGACTTTAGTTAACTATTAGATAGTACCGTGTTCTCATTTTCATTAATTACAGGGAAAATTCTCCTTCAAGCTAATCTTCTTAATCAAATATATTGTAATGTTTATCGTAATTTCTTGTCATGATCAAGGTTAGGTAAAGTATCGAGAGAGACAAAAACATGCACCTAGCGTTTATTGACTTTGAAAATGCTTTATGATAAGGTTCATAGAGAAGTTTATGGTAGGTACCAAAGGGAAAAGAGGTACATTTTAATTATATTAATTTAATTGGAGATGTATACAGAAGAGGACTAGCGAGAGTCCATGTATTTTCCCATTAAGAGAGCATTGCATCAAATCTCAACTCTTAGCCTTTCCTTTTTGTCTTGGTCATTGATGACCTCACAAGACCTGTTCAAGATGAGATCCCTAGTACATGTTCTTTTTGCATATGATATAATCTTTGTTGATAAAAATAGATTAGAGGTTAACACCAAATTAAAAAGATGGATATTGGAGAGAAGCTTTAGAATAAATTGAACATATAGACTGTAACTTTAGCAATAATAGGGGATGTGTAGTGATTCAATTATCAAAAGTGATCATTTTTGTTACCTCGGATTTATAATTCAAGAAGACGTAGATATTGAAGAGACTGTTATAAATTTAAAAGTTTTTATTTTTATTTTTAAAGTTGGAAGGATTTGTAGGTTAGCTATAGGGCTAACTATTTTGTATGACACTGAATATTTGGATCGTAAGAGGTGCAAAGGTGATCATGATTAGGTGGATAAGTGGATTGATGGTAACACTAGGAAGGATAAAATCAAGAATGAGGCTATTAGAAGAAGGTTGGGTAGTTATAATTGAAGATAAAATGAGGGAAAATCATTTAAGGTGGTTTTGACTCGTGGAGTGTAGGGGATTTACTAATTCTGTGAGGAAATATGAGGGAGTCGGTTAGGAGAAACTGAAAGCCGTATGGGTAGACCTAAATCAAATGGTAGGAAATACGAAGAAAAGATATGACATCACTTGGTTTATCCGAAGATAGAGCATTGGATCGAATGGAGTGAATGAGAAGAATTTAGGCAGAGGATACCAAAGTGTTTTCCTGAAGGATTCATGTAACCAACGTCAACAATGTTTAGGAAATGTCTTGTTTTTTGTTGATGTGGTTCGCACAGTTGACCTTTTAAGTTTTTGGTATGTGATAGGGATGCTGAAAATGAGTCTTTCTCAATTAGTGATCTTAAGGTGGCACTATTTATTGAAAAGGCTTACTGATGCATTTCTTGAAGTAAAGCATTGAATAAATGCCGTTTACCTACAAATGACAAGAAGCATCCGGCATACAAGTCGCCTTTTCTTTATGACATTCATCCAAAAGTTTGCAGTTGTTATGAAATCTGTCTAACATGAGTGTTTTAAGATACTTATTAACTAATAGTATTTTTTGAACTCTTTCAAGTGTAGCCCTACTCAAGCACATCAGGGAATCTGAAGAGATACGTCTTGCCATGCAACCCTTGGAACTGATAAAAAGAGTAAGTACAATGTTGGATTTAAATTGTGATATTATTCATGATTCCTGTAAAACTTGTAAAAGTAGCATTTATATACTAGCACATCTGGTCCTCTTTTTATTTTTTTTTTTTTTTTTTTTTTTGAATACTTTTTGTGCACTTCTATGCTGACTTTTATTATCTTGGTAAAACCGTAAAACTTGTGAAAATTTACTTACAGTAGGTTGAATATTGATTCCTTATATTTAGGTGAGAGAAATTGAGCAAGAAGCATATGCAGAACCAGACACAGTCCAACAGAAAGATACAAAGCAAACTGCTGCAGTTGATCTTTCTAAAAGGTTAAACAATTTCCGCTCAAATAATGATGCTGCTAGCTTGAAAGGTGAGTGACTGTTTTCTGTCGTTAAAAATATTATGCTAATATGAATTGTTTGTGTTATTTCAATACATTGGAATATGTTGGGGTGATAAGATAAGTTGACCAATAAACCTTAACTCCTAAGTTTCAGTGTAGAATGCAAGCACTTAATCTTGTAGTAAAGTAAGATTATTACAACTCTACATCATTGAGCGATGAGTGGTCCTGCTAGTGCTAATGATAGTTGGCGTGTTAGTATGTTACTATGGCGTTCTTAAGCAATAGCTTACTTTCCACTTGCATTTTGTATGAAGAACTGGTATTGTGTTTTAATCTAATTTACATGGATTCTATCCGGGAAAAAGAAACAAAATCATAGGAGATCCGTCTTTCCTTACAGGATGAATAAGCGGAGGTGTATTTTGAAGCTCTTAAATCTCAACTAGGAGCTGAAGCATATGCTTCAAACTCTGGTTCTTGGCGGTTGTTTTTAGAGGTCAAAAAGTAGAATCCCTAAAGTAGGCATTTTGAAATTGACCATTATATAAATGAACGTTTCCCGTACTATATTTGATTGGACCGTTTCTCCACAAGTAATGATAGGAATCTTCGCCCCCTCGTTTATCTCTCTTTGTTTTCAACATGAGTTTATTTTACTAACATGATGCATGAAACTTCTCAGCTCTAGAGGAATGGCGTAAACGGAAGATGGAAAGGGCCAGGCAGCGGGAGCTGGAGAGAAATGGTACAGCAACCTCACAAGTTTGACGAAATTATACATGAACATGTACATATATCACAACTGTAATTTGATACCAGACTTATTTTACATATAAATTACAACTACATTTGTCTTTCGCTATAGCGGGCAACAAAAGTTTGCACCAAATCATATCAGTCAGTGCCGTCTCTTTTATACAGTAGAGCTTTTTATCGTATTTTGGATGAATTCTCATATATGCTTAAATAAAGCAATTGAACCAGCAAAGTCCGTTTCAAATCACAAACTGGCTTCCCCAATTATAGAATATGAAGCTAACTGGTGATTTGTGTGCTCCATATAGACACTGACACTCGTATACACGAAAACGACACAAAACATTCGTCGTAAAACATTTTGTATGAGAAGATTAGATATGCAACATTAGAGATTAATATTAATTTGTATGAGAAGACCAAACATGCAACACAACTTATAACAATTTATGTATAGGTTTCCCCAGCTGCATTATATATATAAATATATATATACACAATGGGTCGAAGGCCTGCTACACGCACGCTTACAAGATTACAGAAACTTCACTGTAATATATAGTAAAATCAAAAGATTATAACACTTTCTAAAATGTCGATAACTAGTTCTTTTTCGACTACCTAATTACTTCTTCACTTTAACGCTCCTGAAGCCACAACAATATAGATGGATCAAAGTTGCTTATGCAATAACAAAGACGACACCTTGTCTCAAGGAAAAAGTTTGGAGGGCCAAAATATCACCTCACAATTCAAGTCATTGCCCATGCAACTTGACTCCCATCTGTAAAAAAAAACATCAAGATCACATAAGAACAAAAATAAATAACTGTTTCCGATATTCCTTACAGAACAAAATAACATGTCCAATGAATTAAACCAATGCCGTCAAAATTTGGCCGTGCAATAAACATTGTAACTTCATACCAAATTAAAAAACAGAGAAGGTAAACCATAACTAAAATCCAAAGTCTTGCAGAAACTGCAAAAATGCAGAAACAATGTTTTACTAGACTGACACTCATATCTTCTTGCCATTTTAATTCCAAAACTAAAGAAGAAAATAATGGGAAGAGTACACAACACATAAGACCATAACTAACCTAGAACACTTCATTTTCAACAGTATCTCAATTTTCAATTCAGATACACTAAAAATAAATGGATGTAGCAGGTGCACAAGTATGAAGTATGCATGTATGTATGTGACTCTTTAACATTGACATCAATTCTCACATCATGTGTGAAAATAAGAAATGGCTCAAACAATACAAGTTCCCTTCAGAGTCACCTCAAAATCCCATGTCCTGCTCAATTTGTAGCCTTCAAAAGGCATGGAATCCCCTCTATATAACTTCCACATTCCTACGAAACCCAGCTAAATGTCATATAGACCAAAAGCATCATTAAAGTGATAAAGTGACCCTGAAGTCTAAACATGCATACGACGTGAACAGAACAAGCATCATCAAATATTTTCATCTCATGGTATGATCTTAACTTCCAACAAAAATCAAAATTTCACCAATACAAACCTTAGGAGAACAAAAAGTTATATGGAAAAAAATTAACTAGGTATAGAAATGGACAGGCATGCATCATGACAGTAAAGTTAGATACTGCCTATTTGGTAATTCACTGATTTAAATGAAAACAAACATGCCATCAACAAGAGAAAATGTTCAATACAGAACATGCAAAAGTATCTATGAAGATATATCTGCTTCTGAAGAAATTGGCTACAAAAATGAAGATTGCACCAACACAGTCCTTGAGAGGACAAAGTTATATGCATAGAATTTAACCAGGTACAGAAATGGACAGGCATGCATTATGAGTTTATGACAGTAAAGTTGGACCCCACCTATTAGGTGATTTACTGGGTTAAATGCAAACAAACATGCCATCAACAAGAGAAAATGTTCAATACAGAATGAAGTGCCCTAAAATAGGTATCTAAAATGAAGTGCCCTTTTCTGGGTATCACATATAGTCACACGACAGAAAAATAAATAATTTAACCCATATAAATGCAACCGATAATCACATCACAACCATCAAAACAAAAATGAAAAAATACGAAGAAGAAAAAAACAATTAAGTGATAAAAGAAGGCGGTCATTTGGACCATGAATAGACATGACAATACAAACTGGTGACGGTCCTGAAAACCAAGTCAACTCTGATTCAATGTTGTTTCCAACCCATGTGATCCGTAACGTAAGTTGTGATGTTGGAGGGCCTCAGAGAATATAAAACAGTTTCAAATATCACAAACAATTCAAATCTGACGTCAACACTGTGTTAACAAAATTGGTATTAAAAAGGATATAAAAAGATTTTATAAGCATCTTCAGCTGTTTAGAATTCAATCACTGATAAATATGAAATATTTAATAGACATGAAATGGGCAATGAATATGAACAAGACAAGAGTGGTATTCCAAAGCTTTCCGCATTTTGGAATTCAATACGATATTAAATACAACAGATACTTAATTTGAACAGAAATTAAAGTGAAAGAGTAAATTGAGAAAAGACTAAATATGAAATTCCAATAAATTCCATACTGTTACAGTTTAATCCAACTTATCTAGTCATGCATGAGAGTCGGAAAAAGAAGGTTTAGTAAGTCAAAATAGGAGAAGACTAAATAAAGTGAACGAGTAAATGAGAGGACTAAATATGGTATTCCAATAAATTCAATTCTACAACTTCACAGTTTAAACTAACTTATCTAGTCATTGCTTAGGCATACAGGCATGAAAGTCGGAACAAGAAGGTTTAGTAAGTCGCCTAATATAAAAAATGGACAAATAAGCACACCCATAAAGTTTCACATTTTTATACTCTCATAATTGCCTTCATATCTTCATATGATTTTAGAAAGAATCTTATATCATTTATTGTTTATTAACTGTGCGCATGCATTCAAATAAAATAAAATAAAAACACATGCACATTAAATTATAACTTCAAAGCATGTAAGAAATAGACTGCATCTTGACTCTTGAGGATCACCTAAAATTAAGGCAGTAACAAAAAACTCAGAAGCTTCATAAATAACACAGCATAGGCCACTGTCTGCTTGAAATCAAGCCACTTCAGCTCCAACTTACCCGCAAGTTTGTGGGGCTGACATTCAATATTATCATAACTTTGGGTCCTATGTTTTTCATCAACGTCCTCATGAGGCCTTCAGGTTTGTAAGCCTCGCAGGACCTAGGAAACTCTTTTATTTCGCATTTTGTCAAGAAATAACTTATTTATGTTTCGCTTTAGCACTATCTTACTCAATTTATGACCAATAAAAAGTTTGATACAAGTACTTGTTACTTTCATGCTTTGGCAAAAATAATATACAGGTTATAACTCAGGAAAATTCAAGGCTTCATTGGTCAGACTACCACTTACTCCTCCATAATGACTAACTGATACAATTTAATGGCTATGAAGCAACTCAAATAGTTGACCCCATTGAGATCAATCATACGTACACTTCCGTTCATACAATCTAGGTGAATGCATGGCTAGTTTCCCCTGAAGTTATACTCTACATCAATACTATATAACTACATGCCTAGACATAGGGTTCCCTGGGGTTGACAAGCCCTATCAGCTAAAGCTCAGTAAATTAACCCCTTCCACATTAACTCAGTCAGCTCATTTAGCAGTCAGCTCAGTCAAAAGAAAGCAAATCATAAACAGAAATTCTACCATTTCATATTTGGTAAGATATAGGGAAAATCATGCCTCCATGCCTGTCAAAAGCATCTTCTACTAGCATGATAAAGGGGCATGTCATACAAATTTTGACGATTTCAAGTTCAAAATCATACTTGCAATCTCACCAAGAGAGAACCTTGGGAAACAACTGCTTAAAGTTGCTGAACCCTTACCTAACCAAAAAGCAAATTGAGCTACCATTAAGGTAACCACAAAGGTTTGTTTCATGACATGTTAAATTTAGAAACAACCACACTTCATGAAAACGTGATGGATGCATCCTAGCTAAACTTTCAATTACCCTAAGACTACCTTAGTATTGGACACCAATACTAAACAATCCACAACCTTCTAGCTAGTCAATCAAGTTTCAACTAGAATACCCTACCCCATTTTTTTGAAATACTTACAAATCACTCAATTTAATACAATTATTAAGTAGAGCAATTGCATGGATGGCCGTTCCAGAAGATGCATCCATACCGCAAATCTAGTGTGCATGAAACTATACCAAAAATTAAAGACATCAGAGCTGTATCCAAATGGTCACAGCACTGAGAGTGGCAGAATCTAACCCAATCATCGCACACTAACAGTTATGGAAAAAATGTCACTTTTCCTGCATGCAATTCTACACCCTAGAAAACTTTCTTTGTATTAAAATGATTATATTACCCTAGAAAATTTGAAGGAATAAGGATTGTGTGTTCCACTACATAATGAATGGATAATAGAATTATGAGCGTACCAACAGAACTCAACTCCATCAATATGATCAAGAAAAATATTTTAAAAAAAAACTGTCAAAACAGAATGTTTATCTTTTCTGGACCATTAACACACTATGTATAAGAAAAAATGAATTAAAAAAATATGATTGGACAACATATAAGAGGTTCTCGGCTTCTCGCAGTCATGACCACCAAAATAACGCATAAAAAGTACATAAAATTTGCACAGCCAGCATTTTAACAGTGAAAAAACACCAAACTACTCCATCTCACAGATAAGATTCTGTCCTTCAGGGTATACTTCACAACCTGAACTACTATGGTATAAAGTTCCACAAGAACTAACACAGTTGGCACCTACAAATAGGTGCATTGAACTAGAGCTACAAGAGCAGAGGAAAGATAGCAATCAAATATAGAATTCAAAGATTGGAAGAAGAAAAAAAGCTACATGCTAATATGTGTTCAGATAAAAATTATTTAATATAGTTGCTTATAAGACAAGAAAATGAATACCTTGGTGAATAATGTACATGGAGCTCTGAGCTGCACCACATTCAAAAAAGCTACACCAATTCAGGAATATTCAGTTACATATGGCAAGCTTCCCGGTCCACTCGTCATCAACCACAGGGACCCCATAATCAAGACTAAGCTCCCTTAGAGGTGGAATGTTCTCCAAAGCAAATAGCATAAGACGAGGGAACAATAGATTGTTGTGGTCATGTAGAACAAATTGCACCAACACATTAGGAGTTGAGCTGTGGCTAATATAGCAAGCAACATTCCTCATTTTAGATACATCCATTGCAAAATCGAGAGGAGGAACTGAGGGATATGTAGGCCGCACATATTCAGAAGATATTTGAGATAAATCCCCCCATTCGGCCCATCTTTCAGTAAACCTACTCGGATAAACCAAAGTATCACCATTCATCGTGAAAATTTGAGCTTGCTCCCTGGTGAGAACAATCCCTGCATATTCACATATAAAAGCACCAGCTTGTATCAATTCCAAAGACCTCACTCCCCAACCTGTCTCCCTAGACCTAAATACTTCCAATCTATTCCTCAACCCATATTGGGTAACACGATTCCTGCAACTTGGAGGGCACTGACAGAATTTCCCACATTCAAATACTATGGGCTTTCCCTTCACAAGAATCCCAGTGTGATCATAAGCGAATTCACCCCCGTTTTTCATAGCACATAAGCAATTTTCATTACATCCCGAAACACAATCGCATCCAGTTCCCCTTACCCCTGGAGGACTAACAAACGGGGGAAACACAGTTCTCTCAAGATACTCATAGTACAACGGGTCGTGATCAGCATCAATGTCATTGAAAAGAAAGACAGGATATTTTTCCTTCTTCATTGATATATCAAAACTAAGATAACCAGTCTGTCTCACAGTCAAAGGTTTAGTCCTCAGAGTCTCAGCAAACCTAAGAATGGAACTTCCCATTTCAGGCTGCCCATCAATTCTCACCAGCTTGAACTTGTAAACCCCAAAACCAGATTTGCCCACATCAAACCAGTAATCAATAATTTTATACAACCCATCATAAACATAAACCTTACTTGCAATGCTGCAAGGATACTTTAACCCTCTAATAACTCTCACCTCAATTCCATAATGCATACTTCTCTCCAATGCTAGATTCCCACCTTCCAACTTTTGGTGAGCACATTGCCTGGAAAGCTTGTCTTGCCCTCCATGACCTGTATAGATGATTACATCACCAGCATCCTCATCATCCTCGTACCCACCGGAGACGATGATACTGGTAGCAATTGGCTCCCCATTAGAGCTCTGACTTATGGGAACATAGTCAATTCCAGCCTGAGTCTGGCCGTGCAATCCAACGACGCACAATTCCATCCTGAAGAAGAACATGTCCCCAACATAGACGCCTGGAATTGTTCCTACAATCCGCTTATCGCGATTCAGCCACAGACCACGGTCCCTCATGGCCGAGGCCGCCCTCAAATCCCCGCGGCGGGCCCGCCTCCCGTTTCCGAGACGGGCCCGCCTATCCTCCTCCACGATCGTCATGACGCGCAGCGAATCGTAGACCATCCTCGTTCGCCTCACAACGTCGCGGAAGTACCTCTGGTCCTCCAACCCGAGATCGGTGACCCGGACGAGCTCCCCGGATCGCTGTTTGTAACGCTTGGTCTGCGTCGGCACCAAGGCCCGATTCTCCTCCTCCGATGGTACCACCACAATCGCCCCGGATACGGAGTCCAAGGCCCCTCCGGCTTCTCCGTCGGCGTCGCCTTGGCCGAGCTGTTCCGTCTGCTTGGCGAAAGCGGAGTTGAAGAGCTCAGAAACCCGGCAGAATTCGGAGTATACATTGTCTTCTTCGGACGAAATGCCGGCGCCGAGCGAGAGAGGATTGCGTACGGAGTCGGAGAAAGGGCTGCTCTGTGAATTGGAGTAGAAAGTGGGGCTGGGATCGGGTAGGTGGGTCGGAAGCGGC
>JAYMTH010002247.1:0-12933 GCA_036897465.1 Pelargonium australe
AATGTGTGTGTACACACACATACATATTGAAAATCATGAGATTCTTGAGCGGACTCGCAAACTCTTGGTTGACACATTTACCACATCCAAACTAATCCTCATTCGAGTCGGGTAGGACCACAAGGGCGGCAAAACTTTCCCTCTCCAAATTTCAACGCAGCTGCATTCCATGAGATTCGAACTCAAACCCTCAAGTTAAGCTGCAACAACCTCTTACCAGTTGACCTATACCAAACACATATTTTCGTTCAACATATCAATTACAAATATATATTTTGGAAATCATAGAATATTTATCACCCAAATAAGTTAAACTAATACCAAATTCTCCTAAAGTTACGAGCTAATTTTGTTATCGACCATTTCTACCGTATAAAATTATTTGACACGGACCAAATTAAAACAAAAATTAATTAAAAAACATAGTTACAATTACAAAACCAAAATGGAATATTTTCTTTATAAATTTTGTTAGTAATATTTTTAATATTATAAATCACCAATCCATTTTCAAGGGAAAATTGAAATAAATAAATAAAATTAATTCGGATAATATACGGTTCGTTGAACACAACAGAACAAAATCAACACAGCGAGTGTGAAACTGAGTGGTATCATCCATCATCTTCTTCACTCAAAACCCTCCAATGGCCGACGAAATTGAGGAGCAATCGAGGCTCTACGAGGCCTACAACGAGCTTCATGGGCTCGCTCAGGAGTTCGAGACCCCATTCGACGTCCCGGCGGTTCTGGTCGTCGGCCACCAGACCGACGGCAAGAGCGCGCTCGTCGAGGCTCTCATGGGTTTCCAATTCAACCACGTCGGTGGCGGCACCAAGACTCGCCGACCCATTACGCTCCACATGAAGTATGATCCAGATTGTGAAACCCCTTTGTGCCGTCTCGTCTCCGACGCCGATTCCACCATTGCCCACGAGAGGTCTCTCAAGGAAATTCAGGTTTGGAGCTTGAGCTTGTGTGTTGGGTTTTGGAATGTGGCTTGATTGTGGCCTTTTGATGGTGAATTAGCTGTTGCATGATGCGTCGCTGCACAATGTGATGTAAAAAAATGATTTTTTGAGTTTGAACTTTGAGCTCACCTATTGGTTTTTAGTTCATGAATTGTGGAATGTGGCTTGATTGCAATGAAAATGTAGTTTTATTTATTTATTTATTTTTATTTATTTATTTTTAGGTGCTGAATGATGAGTTGCTTGACAATGTGATGTGAAATTTTGTTTGATTCTTTGAACGTGTCTTGATTGTGGTGGAAATGTGATTGCATTGTGTTTTTTGGATGATCAATTAGCTGTTGAATGATGAGTTGCTGGACAATGTGATGTGGTTTTCTGTTTGATTATTGTGTATTGATAGTGGTGGAAATGTGGTTGAACTGTAGTTTTTTTTTTATGTACATTAGGCGCTGAATGATGAGTTGCTGGACAATGTTGAGTAAATTTCTGTTTGTTTTATTTTTATTTTTTTAATGAGGCTTGATTGTAGTGGAAATGTGATTGAATTGTGTGTTTTCGATGGTAAATTAGCTGCTGAATGATGAGTTGGCGGACAATGTGATGTAAAGTTCTGTTTTTTCATCATGTACTTATTGACACATCAAACCTAAACACAACCTTGTTCTGAGCTTTCTCATAATCCCTAAGTTCTAACAAGTCTATTGTTATTTAGGCATTCATTGAGGCTGAGAACATGAGACTGGAACATGAACCATGCTTGTTCTCTGCTAAGGAAATAATTATTCGGGTGGCTTACAAATATTGTCCGAACCTTACTATTATTGATACTCCAGGACTTATTGCTCCTGCTCCGGGTCGGAAGAATCGAGCATTACAGGTTCATTACCACATTGCGATTTCGTCAACTTAGTTTTCACATAGACTTTATGCCGTGATTATTATAATTGTTGTTGTAGAATTCGTTCAGGGTCAAGCTCGTGCAGTGGAGTCCTTAGTGCGAGCTAAGATGCAGCATAAAGAATTCATCATATTATGTCTTGAAGATTGCAGTGACTGGAGTAATGCGACTACACGAAGGGTGGTAATGCAAGTATGTGTCTTAGTACCTCCTCAGTAGTTGATTGTGCTGAGGGTACAAGAAAATTACATTACGTTTGGCTTTTGAATTATGGTGTAGTCTATACTGTGGGCCATCACTGGCTCGGCCCGACTATACTGGGCCTGTGCTGGCAAAAGGTAGTCCGACAATCATGTATGAATTTGGCCTGGCTCGTTTAGGCCCAATTGGACTTGGCACGAACTCGGCCCGCTACTCATTTTGCTTATTAAATGAGCCATGGCTCGTGCGTGCCTTCATTTCCAGGAAAATGGCCCGATAAGGACACTTTCTTTTTTGGCCCGAGCCCGGCCTGCAAACGAGGTCAATGAATTGAAAATTTTCTGTCACATGCAGATTGATCCGGAACTTTCAAGGACTGTAATTGTCTCAACCAAGCTTGACACCAAAATACCACAGTTCGCATGTTCTTCAGACGTGGAGGTTTTTCTCTCACCACCTGCATCTACACTTGATGGCTTCATATTGGGTGATTCTCCATTTTTTACCTCTGTGCCGTCGGGAAGAGTTGGTACAGGACATGAGTCAGTCTACAAGTCAAATGACGAGTTTAAACAGGTTTAGTTTTCCACTTTGAATTCAGATAATATATGAGAAATCTATATCGTTATATCTTTTGGTGCTTATAAGTCACAACTTCTGAAAAGACCCTCCTAAGTTTCAGTTTCAATAAATTGTTAAGTGCCGCAGAAATAAATGTATTAATATCTATGAAGTTTATATGGAAATTGTTAACATTTTAAAGTCATAATTGTTGCTATTACATACATAATGTGTTTCTGGAATATACCACTTCCAATGCAGGCTATAACCTTAAGAGAAATGGAAGATATTACATTATTGGAGGAGAAGTTGGGCCGGCCTCTGTCAAAGCAGGAGAGAAGTAGAATAGGTCTAAGCAAACTGAGATTGTTTCTGGAAGAGTTGCTACAGAAAAGGTATACTCTTATTTGTTATCATTTTCTCACCATTCCCGTATAGATTACAGTATGGTGTTTCATTGTTACTATGCTATAACTAAGAGCTCGGGAAGACTATGCTTGCAAGGTATATGGACAACGTTCCATTGATTGTTCCACTGCTCGAAAAGGAGTATCGAAGTGCCACAAGAAAGCTGAGTGGAATAAATCAGGAACTCAGGTCGGTGGTTTGACTTGAAACTACAAGTTGCTTAACATAATTTAGATGAACATTTTGGCTGATTGTTTACTTTGTATGCAGCACTTTGGATGAAGCAAAATTAAAGGAGAAAGGAAGATCTTTTCATGATTTCTTCTTGACCAAGGTTGTACCAAATAGAGCACTGTCATTCTCAAAATATCGTGCATCCAATTGTAGATCTGAACCTATCCGAACCCGAAAAACCTGAACCGTATTTTTGTGGGTTTGGGTGCATTAAATAGACCTGACCACCTGATTGATTTCCAGGGGATAGGTCTTTTCAATCTGAACTCGAAAAACCCGACCTGAATTGCCAGCTCTATCCAATTGTTCTTGTTAATATCTTGTTTTGTTTCACGGATAGAAATTCTCCTTACTATGACTCATAAGAAGGAAACTGACATTGTTAGTTGTTCAGAGTTTCTAGTTTTCTTAGTTTTACGTTTCAAATAACCGGCACACACACACATTTGGGCTTTGTTTGGCGTTTAATGAATTTGTTTCACCATGCTTTACTGTGCAGTTGTCATTGTTATTGAAAGGAACGGTCGTTGCACCTCCAGATAAATTTGGTAAATGATATTTATGTTGCTTATTATTATGGATAATGAATCTTTTTTCGGTCTATCAATCACATTTTTAATTTTAATCATTGCTCAAGGTTGTCTTGGTGGATCGTGAACACATTCTCTTATGTCTTGGTTGCAGGGGAAACATTACAAGACGAGAGAACAAATGGGGGAGCATTTGTTGGTACTGATGGTCTTCAGTTCCCGCAGAAGTTAATACCAGTAAGCTTCAATAGTATATGATCATAATATTTTTGTGTGAAACTGATGTATTTACATCACTAAATGTTTTGCATAATGGGTACTTCAATACCATGCCTTGAGACCCGAGCATAATAGAGTTCTGAGGTGTACAGGTAGCTGATTGTGGTTACATCATTGTGTGATATTTATTATTTTTCTTAGATCCCACTTTTTTACTTTCAGAATGCGAGTATGCGTCTTTATGGAGGCGCACAGTATCATCGTGCAATGGCAGAATTCCGTTTTGTTGTGGGAGGAATCAAATGTCCTCCAATTACACGCGAAGAAATTGTAAATGCATGTGGAGTTGAAGACATTCATGATGGAACAAACTATTCTAGGTAGTTATGATGATTCTGTGCTAATTAGATATGCGATAGTAATTGCTTTTATATTGTAATATTTTGCTTGAAATGTATGTTTCTTCTATGCTCTTTTGGAAATCAGGACAGCTTGTGTCATTGCTGTTGCTAAGGCCCGTGATACTTTTGAACCTTTTCTCCACCAGGTACCAATTATTTCATGGAACTTTATTTCTTATCATGGGTGATTGAGTAGAACTGAAGTACAAGTGCATTACATAATGATCGCCAAATAAATTGTTAATGATTATTGTCCATTCTGACTGAACTCTCACTTAATTGCTTGTAATAGCAAAAGTTTAGGGGATATTCCTTTTCTTGTAATTCTGGTTAGTTATGCTTAAGCTTAACACCACTGTCTTTCTAATTTTCTGACCTCATACCAAGATGATGTTCTGTTCCGTTTGTGTGTGTGTATATGTCTCTCTCTCTCTGGGTTTTGTATGTGAGAGAGAGAGAGAGAGAGTTATATATTTACTATTGAAAGAATTTTTCATTACAATATATTATTGTTTTATGTTTTCAGCTTCTGAATATGACACGTTATTTCACTTATAGCATCTTTTTGTTCACATATATTTATACGTTCAAAATTAAGATTCCTTTCCGGGTATAGTTGGGTTGCAGGCTCTTGCACATCCTTAAGAGATTGCTTCCTATATCCGTTTTTCTTCTACAGGTACGAGTCCCGTAATATGGTATCTTTGCCTTTCATATTTATAAAACTTGTTGAGCTAACATGTGATTTATTTGTTTGCATTATGCTATTGCGTTTTATTTATCCTACCTTACGTTGCTCCCAGCAGAAAGATGGCGAGTATCTAAGTGGCCATGAGGTGTTTCTCAGGCGTGTTGCTTCTGCCTACAACAACTTTGCTGAATCTACGGAGAGAGCTTGCCGTGAAAAGTAAGACATTTTATATTTTCTTACGCCCAAGTTATTTCAATTACCACACTATTATGAAACTGGTTAAAGACCTCAAAAATGTGATGTCTGGAAAGTTCCCTTTGTTTACTTCATCCTTAGTGGTGCTCGGGATACTCACATGTTGCAGTAGTTTATGAGTATACATCCTAAATATGTTCTGGTAAGAGTTTATTAATCTCTTTCTTGGTATATATGTTTTTCTTTAGATGTATGGAGGATTTGGTGAGCACTACTCGATATGTTACTTGGTCCCTCCATAATAAGGTTAGTATTGGAATGGTTTCTAGTGAGTGTTTTGATGTCTAGAAACAAATTAATTTGTTGCTGTTACTGTTTCATGTTTCGATACCGTTTCATTTTTATCATCTCGCTCTTATTGTATTGTGTGAGAAGTCATTTTTATCTTATACCAGTTCGTTTCAGCTGGACTTCGACATCATTCACATAACTACAAATATATAGTGTTAATCACCTCGTGGGATCTCAGTTACTCTACTCATTTAACTTTTGATTTTGGAAAATGCAGAACCGAGCAGGGCTGCGACAATTCTTAGACTCCTTTGCTGGAACAGAACATTCTCCTTCAGGTGGTAATTCTACCGGTCTTCCACAAGAATCGTCATCATTTGGTTCGGCTGCTAATGACAAACATGACACCAAGTCAAGAGCTGACGTGAAACTCAGCCAGTTGGCCACGGGCATGGACACGAGCACGTCTATTCAAACAACAGAAACAAGGCTCGCTGACCTCTTAGATAGCACGCTATGGAATAGAAAGCTTGGTCCGTCTTCAGAGAGAATTGTTTACGCTTTGGTGCAACAAATATTCCATGGCATAAGGGAGTATTTCTTGGCTTCAGCAGAATTAAAGGTCTCTCTCTCTTTCCCCCCTTTGTTGTTTAGTACTAGAGCTGACAATTCATGGCTCAACACGTGACACGACACACAATTAAGTGTTTGGGCTCAACTTTGTAATCGTGCCGTGTTCAAGTTGAGCCTCAAAAACACAGTCACACGCTCAACGAGTAGTTATTTGTGTTGTGACATGCACAACACTCCCACACACACTGGAGTTATAATAGTTAATTAACCCCAAAAACCCTTTCTACTCTTATTGTTTTTTTAGTTAACATAACTATTATGTTAAATTTGTGATATTTAATCGTGTTGGGCCATATTGTGTCAACTCGTGTCGTGTCAACCCGACCCATTTATCTAAACATATTGTGTTGGCCTATGGCCAACCTTTAAAACGGCACACATGCATGCACGAATTGCCAGTTAGTACAATTTTGTGGTCTCTAGTTTTATTTGTTCTTTATTTAGTTTTTTGTCTATGTTTTTGCAGTTCAACTGCTTTCTTCTAATGCCCGTCATAGACAAGTTGCCAGCACTCCTCCGGGAGGACCTAGAATCTGCTTTTGAAGACGATTTAGACACTGTGTTTGACATCACGAACTTGAAACACTCATTGGGGCAGCAGAAGCGTGACACAGAAATAGAGCTGAAACGGGTATTTCTACCTTCTAGATTTCCTTACCGAAACTGTAAATCTCAACATTTTATCTTACAGGTTGTATCTGATTTCTTCTGGGTTTGCAGATAAAGAGGCTTAAAGAGAAATTCAGACAGATACACGAACAGATCAGTTCGCATCTGACCAGGTTGAGGCCAACAACAACAATGTCTCATTGACAATGATCCATTTAGCAGATTGTGTGTATTGCAGATTATGTCATTTGATGACTTGTTAGTCAAGTAACAACTATTTAAGGCACTAATAAACCTTGAACTCTAGATCGAAGTTTCGGATTGCTGTAAACTTGTCATTTGATTCCATGGATATGTTCAATGTTTGAGCTCTGATTTAGCCAAGTTTTTTCTGCATGTTTCTGAGTTACATATTTTTTAGGTGCTTTGTTATATGCAATTTTCTTCGTCGCTGATCACACGTGTTCTTGCATTTAAGATTTAGCTAAGCCAAATCTAGCTGTAACAATAAAGTTGACAATTTGAATATGAATCTCCAGATATTTGAAATTCAATGTACTTGTGGGTATAACGAACTTGATTAATTCTCAAATTGGATTTTCCGTGCGAAAATTACAGGTTGGGTAAATCTGCAATCCAACCCAGACTGTGGCTTGGAACCTGCAACCCACATCTTTTTCGAGTCTGTTTGATCTTTTCCCCCCAAAAGGTGTTTAAGATTTCTTGGGGAAGGGGCTACCCATTTTTTTTTATATACTAAATAATTATGTACTATACTATAATTTTAGGTTTTTTAGGTGTCACTGAAAACTTGTCCCTCAAGCAAAAATGCAAACCTCTTCATGTCCAAAATATGGCCATGATGGGATCGAACTTATATGAATTACATACTTCACTAAATTCAAACAACTCATACGAACCCACACATTATACACGTAAAATCTAAAGTTTGATACGAAACACTTATATGCAATTAATCAGCAGATTGATTAAGAAATGGCAGAAGCAGCAGTGAGTTTAGTCACTGACAAGAAGCTGATTCAGTCCTATTTAAGGATTGCAGATACAAATGCGGGTAAGGAGGGCAGCGACGAAGGAGTGAAGACTTATAAAACTGAATATCAGAATCCAAACTTATAAAACATCCTCAGATCATTCAAATCCATATATATTCTCTGGTTTATCGAAAGCAAAAACAAAATAGATTCAAGAATTTGAATATGAACTCAGAAGACACAATCTTGATAATGTCATAGTCTCGTCGACAGTTTAGTAAACTGAAAGCAAGAATTCAAACTTACGAAGCATCCTCAAATCGTTAAAGTCTATGTTCTCAAGTTTACCAAAACAAACACAAAATAAAGTAAACAACCAAATGATCCTACGGGTTATAAGTCCTTACACGAAGATATTGCTCCTTAGGCTCCCCTCTTTGGCATCTCAATTGCATCCTTATTTGCTTCTTCATATATTTGGAACACCAAACAAACCTTGAATCCTTTCATCAAATCAAAAACAGCATCCAAACCAATTCTCTGACATTCTCAGGTGGTTTACAGCCTTGAGCTTGAGCTCTCAGTCTCACCCATTTCACAACACTAAGGTTATCACCAACCACTCTCAACATTTCAACTGGAGGAGAAGCGGACGCCTCCACACTTGCAACATGAACATCTACTTCACCAAGAGGTCCCCAGATTTCTGCTACATAAATCTTGCTGCCAAATCCTGCAGGGTTGTTCTCATCACAACCTTTCCCACTGAAGTAGATGCCGGGATAAGGAAGATTAGCTGAAATCCTATACCTACAGGGACCTCGCAATTCGCCACGTGACAGTAGAGTGAGTCTAGACAAGGAAGTTCTAGAAGAGAGGAAAGTTGGTCATGTGAAAATTTCAATTCTTAACAATTTAATTACTAGCATTTCAAATACTTTGAAGTTACTTACTTCATGACATCTAAATACTTGGCTTCAGATTTCGCCCACTCTGTGACATATGCCATCTTGATTGCCTCTCGCCTCTCTTTACCATATGCATCTACAAGCAAATGAAAAGAACCGTCCTCATTGAATTCATGCCAGCAAATAACAAAAGTTAATATCAAAACAGTGGAAGTTTTGAAGTTGAGAATATACTTGGAACTAGACTCTCCATGTCCATATCAGGTGGAACAGGAAAGAAATGCCAAGCAAAGTCTATGAATCCATAGTAGTTGGGAATGCTGATCTCTTTGGTGTGATTTTCAATAACATCTAAGCACTCAAGCCCAGAGAAATCTTCAAGCCCCTCTACTCTGCCACTTACTCGGTTTGTCAACAAAATTACTTGGTTCATTCGAGAGGGACACCAGTTGGCTTGCAACATCCATTCCAAGTGACCATTCGATGCTAAAGGCATATAGAACAATGTTGGTTTCTCCACTTGTCTACTGCACTTCTCGTTAAGTGATAGAACAGTGCAGCCCAGTTCCTCCAAAACGATAGTGTCAGCCGGAGAAAACACTGGATCAAACACCTCGATATCTCCAACCCAACGAGCAAAGTCCCGCTTTAGCAGTATTGCTATGGCCAATTGATATTGTGAAGAGTATGAGAACTCTATGGAACCAAGAGAATAAATCACCATCACCAAATGGCTGTGAGATCCAAGCACGCGTCTTAGATGAACTTCAAACTTTGCACTTTTCAGCTGTTCACTTAGTTTTGCATAAAATTCTGTTTCTTTCACTTCATTGATGGTACACTCAACATCCTTGAGAAGCTGCTTGGCCTCGCCTTCCAGGTCATAGTTGGGATCAATTTCTTTCTTGATCTTTTGAACTTCACAGTCCATCTTTTCCTTCTTGCTGGTAGGGGTTAGAGGCTCGCTGCTACTGCTACTATGAGTTTGCCCAATATTGCCAAATGGAGTTGCAAATGCTGAATGAAGAGGAAGCCTTGCTCTGTTTGTGCTAAGTCGGGGAAGCCTGAGCATTTTGAACATCTCTTCAGATTTGATGCCTGAAATATCATAATGTGTATTAGTATACTAAAAGGAATTGGATGAATTCTTGATTGCATTTCGGGATCTAAGGCTGTGCATAAGCAAGCATGAAATAGGTATGACATTTTAACAACTCCTACCTGAAAGGGTTGAACTAGGAGGCTTGCTGCTGTCATGAAATTTCACAAGGCCACGTGGAGTAGGAAACGCTACGTGAAGAGGAAGCGTTGCTCTGTTAGTGACAAGTTGGGGGAGTCCAAGCATTCTGAACATCTTCCCAGACTTGGTGCCTGAAATTTCACTGTGTGTATTAGTATAGTTTCAAGAATTCGATGAATTCTTGATTGCTTTTTCCCAATCAAAGGTGCTGTATAGAACATACATAGAGATAGATACAACATTTCTTTGTCATAAAACATCGTAGGAAATGATAAGATTCAAAACTGAACCAAAGCTTAATTGCTTCTAGAAGTCTATATCCTATTTCAATCCAAGATTTTTAACTTGGGTCTCAAGGACAAAGCAAAACTTCAACAAATCCAAGTTTTTGCAAACATACACATTTCATGGACTTCAACTATAAGTTACTCAACATTTCCCTAGACTTCGAGACAAGATTTCAGTGCAAAAAAGAGCAGCAAATTAGCAAAACCTATGAAGCTTGTCCCTTAAAGCTATATCGTGTTTATCAAGTTATCTCCTTAAAAGGTATCAACATGAGATGATATAGACAACAAGTTTACGAGCAACATATATAAGGGGTGATGCAATCAAAGGCAACATATATATATCATCAGTATTGGATTCCGATATTCCATTACTAGTACCCATGTCATGGACTTCTAAGCTAATAGCCACAGTTAACTTTTGGCCCTTGAAGCAACTATAATTGAGCTAAAGCTACTACCGCATTCAATTCTATCATACATTAAACCGTTTTCTGAATGCACTATATCAGTTCTAGGACAAACATGGCAGTAAAAGTTCCTTAAAAGGGCTCAGCATGAGATCATATATAAGGAAACAATGAGTCAATGACCATAACCTTTTTATGAATACACGCCTCCTATGGCTAATGGCTAATGATATGCATGCTAAATATGCATGTTATGCATTGACAATAATGCGGAACTCATATAGATGCTACCTCAAATTTTAATCAATACTGTAAAATTTGATAGGATAACAAACAAAATGAAACCTCTAACATCAAATGCATATATTTAGAAATGTGAAGGGAGCAGAGTTATTCATTTTTCTTCTGTTTTATAGCTACAAGAGGAATATTCTATTTCTACTAGTAAGTTTGCTGCTAAGTATTGTTCTCAAAATAGCTTGTAGCTATATCATATCATATCATATCATATCATATCAACACACATATAACAAAGGATAGAATCGAACCCAAACAGGCTCAAATATAAAGATATAATGAAGAGGCGCGCACCTTGATGTGCTATAACTAATTCAATCCAAGACTTTTGACATGGGTCTAAAAGGAAAAAGCAAAACCCCAACAAAACTAGATAACAACATTTTGAGTTAGGGCAAAGGAGATTTCCATACAAGCAAAACAAGCTCAAGCTCAAGTAATATGGTGTTTGGATTTTGAAAATGTACTTGTTTAGAAGCTGAGATCAACCTACATGAAAACCTGATGCAGTTTTGTGGGTTTTCAAAATACAGATATTTGGCAGCTGAGAAAGCAGTTTTTGGTTACAACCCACATGAATATGCAACATGATGATGAGGAAAAAGAGCTTTGAGCAAAAATGGTTTTCACAGAAGGATCTCAACAAAGCTGATCAGTAACTAGAAAAATAAAGTTTTGATTTTTAGGAGCATAATGAGATGGGTCTGGAAAGTAAAGCTCAGGGTGTTTGGTTTTCATGAAAAAGGAAATACCTTTGGGTCTGCAATGCTCCAAATGGACCTGAAACTTAAGCTCCAAGAAATAAAGCTTCAGTAATGGTGAAGAAATGAGATGAAGCAGGAAGAAGACTAGGGAGAGAGATTAAAGAGAGAATAGGACAAAATGTTGTAATGATCTTCAATTTGTCTCATTCATTTTAAAAAACAGAATTGCTCTCTCTGTTTCCATACAGCCAACAAGGCCCTCCAAAAGGGCTTACAACTTAAATGAAATTACCAAAAGACCAGAGACCAGTACATGGCCCATGCACAATGAAAGATAAAAGCCCAATGCCAAGAAAATGATTCTTGTTTCAAATGAAAGCTTGATGCTTATCAATCTGCAATACCACAGACAATGTCATGGAAACCATTGGAAGCTCTCAAGGTTCATGACTTGCCTGAATCTCACATTGTTGATTTGTCTATAAAGTTTGTGCTTTTTGATGATTTTGGATCTTGAAGATTCTTCTTTGATGACCTGCCTTCCTGAAGATTCTTCTTGCTCGTTTGAGGGGTGTTTTGGTCATTTTAATATTTACAGAACTTGTCGGGTATTTTCAACTCGAGTTATTGTCACTTGTTATGATTTTAACTTGGATTGTTTTTGTCAACATTGATGGATTATCCTCTATTAGCCAGCTCTTCAAGGATGGCCTAACTTAGCTTATCTGTATCTCTACAAGGCAAATGCTGGAGAGCTTATACATGCAAGGAGTGGAGAGTTTTGTAAAGTGAAACTGTTGAGCCTTTAAGAGAATTGTGATAGACAAAGGAGCATTGGGTCATTTCAAAAAGTTTCACATTGGACCAAGCCATAACCTCAGAGACTTCAAAAATAGGAAAATGACCAAAATATCCTCCAAATGACCTCCTAATGCTTATTGTTACAGTTACTTCAATTGCAAGAAACTTGGTATCTTGACTCCTTTATATAAAGCACAACCGAATCAAGAATTGGAATGTGAACTCAGAAGACAGAATCTTGACAATGTCATAAACAGTAAGTGAAAATCAGAATCCAAACTTACAAAACATTCTCAGATAATTCAAATCCACATATTCAGGTTTACCAAAAACAACTAAATCCTAAAAGTGACAAAACATCCTCAGATCATTCAAATCCACATTTTCTGGTTTACCAAACAAAAAAAAAAAAAAAAAAAAAAACAAACTCACACAGGGAACACCCA
>JAYMTH010002248.1:0-12933 GCA_036897465.1 Pelargonium australe
CTCCAGTGTGAAATCACCTCCTTTAAGGAGGATTTCACTGTACAGCTCCTTTAAGGAGCAAAAACTGAATTTTTACCAAACAATCTACTGCTGATGTGGCATCTGCCTCCTTACAGTTTTTCCTACATGTCATCTCCTTAAAAGAGGCAGTAGAGAAAACAAACAAGCCTTAAGAATTGTTTGAGTTGTGAACTTATATTTCTCCGTAAAAGTAGTTTTTTTTTTTTAATTTAAAAAAACTAACTAGTTGAGCTACACAATAGGGGTATCTCTCCCCTTTTAAACCCCACCCACTCCACCCGACGTAATGAGATTTGAACCCACGATCTCCCACATGGAGATATATGTTCTTGACCATTGCGACATCCCCTAGGGGACCCGTAAAAGTAGTTGGAAGAAGATAAAATGTCTATAAAAAAGAAAAAAAAATACTTTGTTTAGTAAAGCAATATCTGAAATGAGTTTCTAAAAGAATTATGAATTATGAGATTGTTGGGTAAATTTGTCTGAATGTAGAAGTATTATTTTGAAATGGTTAAATAATAATTTGATGAACAAATAAAACAAAAGTATTATATATAACTATGTGATCGACCCATTCTCTAGCTATCGATCACATTTACTTTCTTCATAGTCGACCATCATATGTAATTATTGGAGAACATCAAGTCATCTAACTATGTGTTCGATCATTTCTCAATATATCGATCACATTCTATTTCTTCACGACCAATCATCATATGTGATTATTGGCATACATCATATACTCATCTAACTATGTGGTTCGACCCTCTTTGTACGTTGTCGACCTTCTCTAATAATCTCTTTCTCCATGGTCGACCCTCTTTGGTTGTGTTCGACCTTCGCTTTCTTCATGGTCGACCCTTTATGATTTACTCTTTTCTCTATGATCAACCTCCTGCCTATAGTTCAATGATGTTTTTTAGATTAATTTTTCCCACATGAACTTTGTAACTCTCTCGGGGACTTCCCACCTCTTGTGGAAAAGCTAATGCAGGAGCTCCGGTAGGATTGAATTGTAAGAAAGTTGATCCTGCATGAGGCCACAACCAAATAGATTTTGAAAATTAAGAAATATCTACGAACATTGAGCTGCTGGAGAAAGCAGATGAATATAAAAAACACTTAATTATCTTCTCGCTTGCATGGACTTTTGTTCTCGTTTAGTAGAAATAAACATAACATTTTTTAAAAGCCAATTTAGGGTGATACTACTCTTGTAATTACTTTAATGCCACTAGATATATATACAAAATATACCAAGGAGGCAAGAAGAAGTGGCAATGGGGTGACACAAGGGAGAGTGGTGACCCTAATGTAGTTTATATCATACTCAATAATTCATAGAGAAGATAACACTTCATATATAGTAATCCTTTTGTCATTTCTCCAGCTCATCATCATTTGGAAGTCTTTGTTTATTCTCATTCCTCAATGAAGTTTGATGATGATGATGATGATGATGATGGTGAATGTGAACCAAAGCTCGTGTTCAAGGCACAAAGTCCACGCAACTGTCTGGTTTCATTTAACGTTATAAAACTATGAAGTGAAAATCTCATTAATACCCTCAAACCCCAACTAAAATTGAAAAGAATTTGGTTTTCTGGTCTTTTTAAAGCGGCTTCTTGTTACGGTCTTGTTTTCATTGCATTGCGTTTGTTCTGCCTAGAATCTTGTGCTCTTTCTCTTCCAATTTCATAGTACTATATATATAAATGCTGCCCTAATCTTTTGAAATGTGAACAGAACAATCTCTCCTCTGTATTTAAGAGACCCTAGCTGTAAGCTACCGCCATTACTTTATATACCTTTCTCTGCTCATCGCCATTTCTTCACCAACAACCCATCTGAATATTGAATGCTCCTCTTCTTGTTTCAGCAGAGTAGCTGGAGATTAATGATGGGTGCACTAGCCTGAAATGTTCTTGCTTTTCCATTTTCACCATCTCTTTTTGGTCACTTCGCTTTGCTCTCCCGACATCTCCGACCTGTAAGCTTCTTTAGCTACTTTCCGGCGAGCTGTGGAAGCTCGTGTTGATATATCTTCAGGTGAGTCACCACTGTTTTCCGGTACTAAACACTCTCTTGTCTTCAACTGTATCTTGTCTTTTTTTAGTTTTAACCTCTGTATTTTGTTTGGCGCGAAATATCATTTCAAATGCTAAAACCCGGTTGATTCATGAAAAATAATCTTACCCAGAATCATATTTACGATTTCTAGCACTACCCATCACATAAATTTCTGTAAAGATGTAATTTTTACGATTAACTTGATTCCTTGTTCACCAGCTTGTAGCTGTAGTGTTTGATGGATGCTAAGGAGAAATCAGACGCCAACGGCGGAGGTGAGATTGGGATGTCGGAGAAGAGAGCCACCGGCGGCGACGTGGTGGTTGTGATCCCTAGCGAAGAGGGCCTAAAAGTTGACGCCGATTCAAGTTCTCGGCCCGAAAAGTTGATGCCGGACGGCGGCGCTTGGTCGGAGAGTGGCAGGTTCGGTCCGAGCCCTAATCGGCCTCCCAAAATCCCCACCGCCAATGACAACCTTTTGAGGAGGAAAACGATAGCAATGTTGGCCTTTTCCAAACCCAATTCCAGATTTGGGGAGCAACCGGTTTCTGTTGACCCCAGCTTGTTTGAAGAGAAGAGCCATGTGACACTGCAACAGCAATTTAGTACCAACTCTCGTAGGAACTCTTTGAGCAGGGGGTCACCCAAATCAGTCTCCATTAGGGCAGTGTCCATTCAGGGGTCCCCGGGTAGGGCCGGAGAGGACGAGGCCAAGGAGATTTACAGGCAGGTTAGTGAGATTCGAGAGAAGCGTAGCCGCGTGAGGACTAAGATTGTAGTTGAATGTGTCACTCTTTTGTGTATTGTTGGGTTCTTGGTTGCTAGCTTGACTGTTCCCAAGTTGGAGAATTATATAATTTGGGGCTTGGAGGTTTGGAAATGGTGTGTGCTTGTGTTGGTGACCTTCTGCGGTTTGTTGATTACCAATTGGATTATGAATGTGGTTGTTTTCTTGATTGAAAAGAACTACATGCTCAAGAACAAGGTGCTCTACTTTGTTTATGGATTGAAGCAGAGTGTTCAGGTGTTCATTTGGTTGTGCGTGGTTCTCGGTACATGGGTTTTGTTGTTCAATCGTGGGGTGAAACGATCCAAGCTCGCTACCAAGATTCTCGACTATGTTACTTGGACTCTTGTTACTCTTCTGGTCGGGGCATTTTTGTGGCTGGTGAAGACACTGTTGCTAAAGATCTTGGCATCTCATTTCCAACTCAACAGGTTCTTTGAGAGAACCCAAGAGTCGATCTACCATCACTATGTTCTGCAGACCCTTTCGGGTCCTGCGCTTATAGAGGAGGCTGAGAGGGTTGGGAGGACACCCAGCATTGGTCAGTTAAGTTTGAACCCTGCTAAGAAGAAGGGTAAAGGAGGCAAGGACAAGAAACGGGTAATTGATATGTACGAGCTTCACAAGATGAAACAAGGAAAAGTTTCAAATTGGGACATGAAGACATTGGTTGATGCAGTTACAAGTTCGGGTCTGACCACCATCTCTAACACATTACAAACTTTTGATGACGGAGATGATCAAAAGAATCATGAAATTACCAATGAAATGGAAGCAACTGCCGCAGCCTATCATATTTTCAAGAATGTAGCTCAGCCTGGTTACAAGTGAGAATTATCTATCAAATTGAAATGGGTGATTGTTCTGATTGGCATTGTATATATAATTATGATCATGTTTTCTTTATGAACAGGTACATTGAAGAAGAGGATCTGTTACGGTTCTTGATTAAGGAAGAGGTGGATATTTTGTTTCCACTGTTTGAAGGAGCAGAGACTGGACGAATCGACCTCAAGTCTTTGACCAGTTGGGTGGTAAGACCTTTATGTCTTAGTTTCTTAAAATTCAACTTTACATTGAAGCTTTTGTCCACAGAGAAATTTATTGGCTTTTCTCTTTATTTCTAAGCATGAATCATATCATAGCAATTGTTATTGATTTTACTGAAAACAAAGCTATTATGAAACGGTATACATTTATCACACATCTATTCGTTGGATGTTGTATATAGTGCTTTAGCTATTCAGTCGATGAGACAGTAGAACAGAATAGAAACTGATAACACGTTACTCATAGTATTTGTGGCTGAAACGAATTGCCAAGAATTATAAACCTATTTGTGTCTCATGTCGTTTTGGTGAACATGCATAACAAAACACAGTTTTGATTTCTCTGTGCTCTTTCTATTCTGTTTCAGTGTTAGAATGTAACATGAGGACTCACTATCTCGCCGTATTTACTTTAGTCATCATCAGACCATGAAATGAGACTTGAGATTGAGAATTTGTCATCACAAATGAGACTTCAGCTTTTACGTTTTGGATAGCAAAATTGTTTCTACCTCTCTCAAAACTTGACAGTTAGATTGAGAACCGTGTATTTCATTTTAGAAGGTATATGAAGTAGGAATTTTGTGGTAACGACTCTCTCACTGATATCTGTGAAACTACTATTTTATGTAGGTCAAAGTTTACCAAGGCCGCAAAGCACTAGCACATGCCTTAAGTGACACCAAAACAGCTGTAAAACAGTTGCACAAACTAATCACGGGGATCTTGATCGTTCTCTGCATTATTTTGTGGTTACTATTGACTGAAATCGCAAGCACAAAAGTACTTGTCTTGCTCTCGTCGCAGCTTGTAGTGGCAGCTTTTATATTTGGGAACACCTGCAAGACCATATTTGAAGCTATTATATTTGTATTTGTGATGCATCCATATGACGTTGGGGACCGATGCATTATTGATGGAGTTCTGGTAATATATACTAGACATTCTTTACTTTTGTTTCGGAGTTGGTTACTGCATTTTGTTATCTTTTGGTTCCAATGTTTACGGGTTCTGTATACTACTTGGTTGCTAACAGCTGATGGTGGAAGAGATGAACATCTTAAATACAGTCTTCTTGAAGATCGATAATGAAAAGGTATACTATCCAAATTCCGTCTTGTCTACCAAACCCATCAGCAATTTGTACAGAAGTCCCGACATGGTTGATAATGTGGAATTCTCTATTGGTTTTACGACACCAGTGGAGAAAATTGGGCTTTTGAGAGAAAGAATCAAGAAGTATGTTCACTATATATATGGCCGTATTTTGTTCTTATTTGCATGACAACTTAATGTTGAAACCATTTGGCTATACTGACCGATGAGTTTGGTTCGGGTTTTCAGGTATTTGGTTGAGAACCCGCTGCACTGGCATCCAACCCACAATGTGGTAGTGAAGGAGATAGAGAATGTGAACAAGATCAAAATGGTTCTGTTTTGCTGCCACACAATGAACTTCCAGGATTGGGCAGAGAAGAACAGGAGAAGAACCGAGTTAATCTACGAAATAAAGAAAATCTTTGAAGAGCTAGCGATCAAGTACGATCTACCCAACCAAGAAGTTCGTGTCACGCAATTTCAGTCCGAAACAAGTTTGGCAAATGAAAAGTTGTAGCTCATGCTCAAGAATGCCATCAAGATATGCTGTTGGAATGCTGTCAAATTAAGGTATAAGAGTACCAAACCAGATTCAAGTTACTATATCTATAGGATATGGATCTTAACAACAACTCCTTTTGAGCTCACATGTATTTATAATCTGTCTATCTACTTTTACTAGAACTTGTTCCTTAAATTTGGAGTCACTTGTTACTTGCTTATTTTGTATATGTTCTCGTTAACTTGCACACACATACACGAGACCACGAGAAAGACAAACGCTTTAAACCACTTGTCCCGATGTTAGTTGTTGCCCAACGGGTAACTTGGTCGGGGCTTTCAAGAATCTGAGTCCACTTTGGCAATTGGCTTGGCACCTATTTAACGAAGGATAAGGTTATCCACCAAGTCCAGATGGAAAGGCCGCCACGTAGGATTAGGACAAAGTGACATGTCAGCAGAAAATCTCCAATTTCCACTTCCCACCTCTCATCTCACTCTCTCCTACTCCCTATCCACACCCACACTATCTAAGCCCGCCCCTTAGCCCCTCCTCCTAAGCCAAGAACCAGAACCTACTCCACTACACACGGTCAAGTGAGAGCTGAGAGAAATGGCCACCGTTTCAATGGCGATGCCACTAACTTTCGCAGCCCAGAAGGGTGTTCGGGTTCTTGGCCAACCCAGCTCCGACGCATTGTTCAAGTTATCAAGAGCAAAACCAGAGTCCCGTAGAGCCGGCAGGGTCCGGGTCCATGCCTCTCTGAAGGAAAAGGCTGTGACG
Organism: Pelargonium australe; assembly: GCA_036897465.1. Lineage (NCBI taxonomy): Eukaryota > Viridiplantae > Streptophyta > Magnoliopsida > Geraniales > Geraniaceae > Pelargonium > Pelargonium australe. Next base: position 6,314 of record JAYMTH010002248.1, read on the forward strand.
GGTCTCACAGCAGCTGCATTGACAGCTTCCATGATGATCCCAGATGTGGCTGAGGCTGCAGAGTCTGGAGTCCTCCCGCCGTCCCTCAAGAACTTCTTGCTCAGCATCGCCGCCGGTGGAATCGTGCTCACCGCCATCATCGGGGCTGTAGTCGGCGTCTCCAACTTCGACCCTGTCAACCGGACCTGATCTTGCACCACACGAGGTGAACTATATGAAAAATCATTCACAGCTACTGTTTCTGTGAATTTTCTGTTCCCTAAGTTTCTGGTAGCAATTAATTAACCTGTGATTGCAACTATCTGTTACTAAATGTTTCAGAGTTTGGATATAAATGTCATGAAAATGGAGGAAATGCCTCATTGATTACTTCATTTGATTTGGAAAGTAGATAACAGAGTTTTAGTCATAGTTTTGAAAACCCAACTATATATGAAACTAAACTAAGTCTGAGCAACAGATACACAGACACACAGACCAGACAGACACATTGTATTGCTAAAGACCATTGCTTTCTTCTTCTTTTTGATGTTGTTTTGTTGTATACAGCAGCAATTTCCCCCAGATTGCCTCACTCATTGGCGATTATAGGCCACACCGTGTCCGTGGATGAATCTTGCATCTTCTTCTGTGTAGACATGAGTCTCATTCAATAGCCTGAAAACAAATAAACAAACAATCACAATATTGTATAGTTGAACTAATTGCCGAACTAGAGAATAGTATTGTGTATGTATATCAGTATATGCTTACGAGGACGAAATAGTTTTGTTCATAGTGGCAGAGGAGAGGAAGCAAGTGCCACTTAAGTAGAGCAGTTCACCATTAATTCTTTCCTTGATCCTCTTGTCCATTTCCTCAGCATTTACACACAAGGGTTCATCTGAAGCCTGAGTTCATTACAGAAATGGTTGAGAAATTAAAACAAAAAAGATAAAGATTTAAGCAAACTACGTAATTACTTGTATGTATAATTAAGTTGCATACCATGACCCAGCCCCATGTATCTGCAAAGGATGGCACATGAGCTGTGTATGCCACAACATCTGCAACAACAAAGGTGTGTGGCTTCATTCATCTATACACGTTCACAAAATCAGAGATTGAACAAAAAAGTTTTTTTTTCTTTCTTAGTGACTTACACTTGAAGACCTGTTTGATAGTGTTGTAAATAGATGAAAACACTTCTTTGTGAGTGAAAATCCCAGCTGGTCCAGCCTGCGCGCGCGCGTTGAGATCGTGGATCAGTTCAAATCGAGTATTGCTAAAACAGAGAGATACATATATATACACACACATATATACCTGAGTAACAAAGATGCCATTGTGAGTGAGCTTAGGCTTGAGAATGTGTTGGTAGAAGGATTTGGTGTAGAGTTGATAGCAAGGCCCTCCCTCAACTGGGTCTGCTAAATCTCCCACTATTATGTCAAATTTCTCTCTTCTCCTCTCCAATTCAGCCTTGGCATCATCAATCACAAGATGAAGCTTGTTGCTGCAGAATGCATCCTTGTTCACTGTCAAGTGTGTGCGGCAAAAACTAACCACCTCCTGCAATCAATATGAATATTATTGGAACATAATATTAAAAATAATAAATAAAAATTTCAACTAATCAACTTTAGCTTAAACTTTTAGTTGAATCGGTCGCACAGATATTAAAATATAAACCTGGTCGATATCACACATGACCACTTTGTCTATTGAGCTGTGCTTCAGTGCTTCCCTTGCAGCAGAACCTTCACCACCACCCATTATAAACATTGATTTGGGGCTGCATCAATTAATGACATCATCACCATATTAATTACTAATTAGTAGTAATAATAAACACAAAAATAAATGAATTATGGTGTATAGGGATGGGACTGACTTTGGATGACATAAAAGAGCAGGATGGATCAAGCACTCATGATATATGAACTCATCCAGTTCAGCACTCTGCATCTTCCCATCAATCACCAACACCTGCATTCATTCGAATATTAAAAACGACGTCGTGACACTTGTTTTGAGACGAAGAAAGAATATATATAAATTACCTTCCCAAAATGTTTGGTGTCCAGCAGAGCAATGTCCTGGTACTCGCTGGTTCCTTTGTGCAGAACACTGAGAAGAAACAGTATATAAACATTGTTTAAGACATCAAACAAAAGGAATTAGCTCTCTGATATGTTGTCATCACGTTAAAATACTTTTATTTCGAAGAAAATTAATACCTGTTGAGAGCAAAAGACCATTTGAGATCATCATCAATCTCCTCCTCGTACCAAGAACAATCTTGGTGATGACCATTACAAGCTTCTGAGAAACCATTCACAGCGTGGAAGAACTCAACTGCTTCACCCATATTGATCAGACAAGAAACACTCAGAAATGGTAGTGGAAAAGTAAGATGGGAGCTGTAGGTTGCAGAGGGAGTGAGTGAGGTTTAATGGCCACAACATATGGGTTTTTATAGTAGTTACTTACCAGGATATATATTCTAAATAATTTTAAATAAAGATTTTATCATCATATTAAAAAGAAAAAACAAGAAACCAAACCACAGACATCAAACAAGAAGACTTTTTATTCCTTCGTAGGAGTAATAATAACGTGGCTTGCACCAAGAAGCCACAGTCCCGCGTGTTTCCTGTAATAATAAGTTGCTTTCAACAATTTTTGAGAAAGATTGTTTCACATATATAATAATATACAAATTGCATCATTGTTAATGTGAGAATTTTAACAAATGTAAATGAAGTATCTCATTTGTAAATTTATATTTATTGATGAATAATAAACAATTTAAATAGTTAACGTGTATTTTTCCGGTTTATATCATTGAGGGGATTGCATATTTACGGTTGACATTTTTAAGCCGTTTTATCACACCATGATTACTTTTTATTCAAAATTGTTCATTGCTAACTTCTTCATCTCTTTTCATGAGTGTGTTGAGTGGAGATCGAACGCAGAATAGTTAATACGTTGTTTTTCTTTTTGTGAAATATATTTAGTAGAAATAATTACAAGTTGGCACAATGGCAATTGAGTAGCAATTGAGGATGAGTTGGAGCATATAGCATGCGCAAGGTGACAAATGAGTTGTAGTGGATAAGGCCATATAATGGTATCGCCCGGCAGCAACACTAACCAAACCAAATTCTAGGATGTCGGCGTGGGATGATGGTGGGTCCCAGGTGCATTTTTAGGCTTATGTGGATTGACACGTGGGCATGGTTGGGTGATGTGGGTTGGTCTAGTGTATTTTTGTAACACCACCACCACTAAATAGGAGTGATAAAATACTAGTAAAAAGGTTGTGAGATCTTGGGTCAATCTTTAGTAATGGTAGCACCCACAGGCAGAGGCAGAAGCAGAAGCAGAAGCATAAAATGTTGGGATTGGTCGGTGGGGTCGGACCAATGTTGATGCTATGAGCGTGGGGTGAACTCCACTAGGCACTCGAGAAGTTTGATTGTTTGTTGTGTTGTGTTGTGTGTGACTGTGTGCAGTGTGTGGTGTGGAGACTCCACTCTCTATGCTCTTCCAAAACTAGCTACCTCCACCATCATATCTTCCTCTCATGCCTCCTTTTTATGCATGTCCATTTTATTCCATATGCTAAAGTACCCCACTTATATAACCTTTCGTACCATCTCAACAATAAGGTTCAACGGTACTTGAAAGTTCAATATTAGTTCTATACTGTAACACGTATTTTCATGTGCAACTCAATTTACGATTTATACTTTGATATCATATAAGAGATTATATCAACTACAAATTTAAGCTGATAGTTTTAAGCCCAATATTAGTTCTAGGACAAATTACAGATAAACCTCATGGAGTTACCACTCGTTGCAAAAAACTCACCAAGACTACAAACTATTGCAAAAAAACCACCAAAATTTACCAAAAATGTTTTCCATCCAACTAATCGTTAGTGTGAATAGAAAAAGACCATTTTACCCCTTAGTTTTGATTTTGTTGTTGAGCCAAACAAGCCCTTAGCTTGAATTAATTTTTTTTTTTAAAAAAAAAATCAGATGACTTTAACAACCCTCTCTTTCATGAGCACGGCTACCGCCGGCGACGAAGCACATCCTAGATGCGTGCTTCATCTCCACCGTCGCCGGTCAGGGGAAAAGATCTGAGCTCAGACTGGCTGGCGTGGTTTATCGACGCAAACAAGAAGCATGGTGACCGCACCTCCACCTTCGGATTTGGGTTGTGCTCGAGCTCGCCGGATCTAAGTTGCTCCAGATCAACGAAGCTCGCATGACGTCTTCCTCTCTCTCTCTCTACTCCGGCAGCGGCGACGATGGACGACACGTGCTGGAGAACCAAATCTAGATCAACTTCTTCTTCGGCGATGGACGACGGCGTGGACGACACGTGCTGGAGAACCAAATCTGGATCAACTTCTTCTTCGGCGACGGACGAAGGTGAGACTGCGCTCACGGCACCATCGAGATAGATGACAACAATTCAAGGTGAGCACGCTACCACCAGCTCGACCACTCCGACCTCCAGATTTGGCGTGTCTTCTTCTCCGAGAACCTATTGGGTTTGACCTCCAGATCTGATGATCTCGAGCTCTGACCTCCATGGGAAGCCATGGACGTTTACGCCTCCGCTCACAGAGGTCGAGAGCCTCCGACCTCCATCAACGGCGAACAAGTTTGTCATCGAGATCCTTCGACCTCCATCACGGAGCCAGATCTGATCTGCTCATTCACTTCTCTATCATCACGCCCGACGACCGACCACGCTCGGTGACCACGGTTGGTCCAGCTCCGACGAGCACGGCTGAGATCGGCTTCATCTGCCCAAATCAGATTTTTTCTTTTCTTTTTCAGATTTGGTTCAATTTGGTATAAGTTTGTGTTATTTTGATTTATTTGGGTTTAGCTAGGGCTATTTTTGGTTTGATTTTTTTGTTCATTTTGGTTTGATTTGAGAATTCAGGTTCAAGTTCATAACTTCCTGCAACAAAATGCATATTTCGGCAACCGAAAAACTCATATGGTCGTTAAGATCTTCAATCAATGGAAGAAGAAGAAGGAAATGGTAGTTTGGTCATTAAAAAAAACTACACAGCATGTGCACAACACATGATGTTTTCCGTCACACTTTCCATCCAAGTTAAAAGAAATGGTAGTTTTGGTTAGTTTATTCCAATAGTTTGTAGTCTTGGTCGATTTATTTCAACAAGTGGCAACCCCATGGGGTTTATATGCAATTTGCATCTCGGTTCCAAAATAAGTGTGTGATTTCTTGATGTAAAAAATAATAAATTATGTCAGAATTGCCTTAAATTCAACATGTTGAAGCATAACGACAAAATAAACAAGACACACGACTATGCTTTTTTAGCCACCTGAGGTAGTTTAAGCTTCCATACTACAATTTCAATTATTTATTTTTGTTTTTATATTTAACAAATTACACTACAAGAAAAATGGTTAGCAACGACGGAATAGTCTGTCGGTGGTCAAGGAATTTTCGTCGCTGATTTGGCTCAGCAACGTGACTCAATATGTCATTTTTCTAGGCATCGCAAACCATCAGTGACGGGAACACCGACAACAGTTCCGTCGTCGCAGCGGAACAACGACGGAATCAGCGACGATTGTCGTAACAAGATTTGCGACGGTAACGACGACAGACATAAGGCAATAAAATTAATATCATGAATTTTTTTTCTAAATATATGAAAAATTAAACCTAACATCAACAAATTTTATCCCATATATACTAGCATCCTAATAAAACCTAACAAAACATAACATTTTAACAAAATCTATCAACATAATAAGACCAAAAAATGAAGTATACTTCACCTAACGGCGCGAATAACTCAACAACTCTGAATCAACGATGACAACAATGAGGCTCACCAGAAAAGCAACAGACGATCGGAGTAAGGAGGGGCTGCAAAAATGTTCAAAACTTAAAAACAATCATTATAAATTTTAAATACACAACGAATAACCAAAACAATAAGAAAAGATTTACTTAACTCAAAAAATCGTAGTGGACGGGGCGTCGCCGGAGAGGAGACCGAGCAACGTCGAGAGAACACAAAGTAAATGAGAAGAAGATAAATGAGGAAGAAAGAGCACAATCAGCAACAAACATTCTGTCGCCGATCAATGAAACCCTAATACAAATGATGTCATCTTCACTTACTTCTATAATGACGGAATCAACGACAGGGTTTCCGTCGTTGATTTCGTAAAAATTACAATTAAGGAATCGTTTGGATTGAGGAATCACAAATTTCATGAAAATTGCATATTACAGAAATGTAGATTCCAAGAATATAGATTTCTAGAAAGTGAATAAAACAATGTTTATTTAGATTAAATGAATTTAAAGTATTCTATTTGAAATAAATAAATACAAAACCTAAACTTTGAAATTACATGAAAAATTACATGTATATCCTTCTTAACTAGATTTGTATCCCGGCTATGCTCGGGTCTGCATCACATTTAAGTATTAATTTTTTGAACAACTTGAATCTATTATAATATATTTTAACTATGTCCATTATCATATTAGTATTGACTCAGTAGTTTAGTTTTATAGAATATTGTGAATACAACTAATATCAAAGAATTAAAATT